>MU872765.1:0-14515 GCA_036418205.1 Ostertagia ostertagi | reverse complement strand
AAATGAACGAAATGCGTATCGATCTACAAAATGGGAGGAGCATCGAATCGCGCAAAATCTGCGAATCCTTTTAAAAGAAATGGGTGTCTATCGACCGAGTCAATCGGAGATCGACAGCGCGAAACGGCGGTGCAAAAATCCTCCAGCAACGCTAATACAGCGTGCTCTACAATGTCGACACGCATTTAATCCTTTTCGCATCTGCTTTCGCGCGTGCGCAGATTCTTAACCCTTTCGGACCTGAATTTTTCCCCGTGGAGAAATTTTCTTCTAGCTATTGTTTATTACTTGTGAGCATATAGGTATCATTATGGCGAAATTTGGAAGCTATTCGATCACAAACAAAGAAACTGAGAAGCTTTGAAAATTGGCCACCTTCTTAGTTTTTAAGCTTATGTCGAAACAATTCGAAGTTTCATAGTTGTGCCGAAAAAGTTTATAATCTTGCATAATATTATAACCCATAATTTTGATTTAGGAATGGATCCACTTCAAGTATTTTAAGACAAAGTCACACTTACTTGGCCGGTTGCGGGGGTCAGCGCCCATTCACTGTTGCACTTGTACACAAATACTTGCAATACTAACAGCAATAAACAATGAAATGGCCGGTTAAGCTCATAATTAGGAAGGGGAAGGTTGACTGAAGCAAACTCTAGCAGAATTAGAAAAACTATGCTGTTTCAGCGGAAATGCAAGCGTTTGAATTTGGTGGTGGCAATTGCCACCGCCAGGGCCGAAAGGGTTAATGTTGATATGTATCTGATTCTTTTCGCAAATTTGAATATTCGATAATTTTAAAACTGTGAACAGTGCTTAGAAAACAGCGAATGAACAAAGGCAAGGTAATGGCGAAAAAAGAAATGCGAATAACGAAGCGAAATAGAGGGTGAAGAAACCCGAAACTGCCTTCAATTCTCCGCGTCGCCAAGTGAGGGGACGAATCCCCCTAGTCTCGACTAGGGGGATATATCCCCTGCCTGCAGAGACGCAGAGGGTCGACGGCAGTGACCGTCCCGCACGGTTGCGTCACAGGAGCCACCGAAAAACGATGGGTCTTGCGACGAAGTAGGGGATATATCCCCAAGGTTGGGGATATATCCCCAAGGTTGGGGATATCCCCAAGGTTGGGGATCCCTCCCTCACCCAAGGAGGGGATATCCCCAAGGTTGGGGATATATCCCCAAGGTTGGGGATATATCCCCAAGGTTGGGGTTGGGGATGTATCCCCAAGGTTGGGGATGTATCCCCAAGGTTGGGGATGTATCCCCAAGGTTGGGGATGTATCCCCAAGGTTGGGGATGTATCCCCAAGGTTGGGGATATATCCCCAAGGTTGGGGATATATCCCCAAGGTTGGGGATGTATCCCCAAGGTTGGGGATGTATCCCCAAGGTTGGGGATCCCTCCCCTCGTTGGGTGAGGGGAGGGATCCCCAAGGTTGGGGATCCCTCCCCTCGTTGGGGCTTGCTGCACCCGGCGTTCTGTCGTGAAGAGTGCGCGATTGGCTCCGCAGAGATTTGCGGTCGTTTTGGGGACCACCGGGACTATTTGAGGTCGATCTTTTTGAGCAATCGATGTGGTGATGCCGACTATGCTGGATTTCTACGTTGTTCCTTCTACCTTCAAAACATAAAAAGATTTCATTATTGCGCCCCAATTGCCATTGCTGGCAAGAAGCCAACTATTGCAGGCTACTTGCTAGCAATTGCAATTGGGGCGCATTTACTGCGGGCATGTTCAGACAACTCGTCCAACAAGCGTCTTCCTCCATTGCTAAGTGGCCGAGGGAGAGCCTGTCTAAGTCCCTGTTCGACGTCTTTTTTTACCTTTTCTTTCATTATTGGTCAACTTTTCACCTACAACTTCATTATCGGTGGCTTTTGCCCGCGAATACGTTCCTGGATTGTTGCTTTAAAGCGAGAGATTGCGATAGGATTCTGTTGTGCTCATAGTGGAAGTGAAGATGCTGAATAATGCCCTAGTAGCGAAAAAAGCAAAGAAATCCGTCAAAAACGCGCAAAATGGGACCACTTCCTCTGCCCGTTGACCTCCGATAATGGACGAGTTGGCAACCAACTAAGAGGTCGTCGGCACTCGTTAAACCATAGCTGCCATCATACCACCAGAGATCATACCTTGATTGATATAGCATTCCATGAGAAAAAAATTGGATACGCGCTCGAAGTGGCATACCTTATCAAAATGATAATCGAACAGCGATCTGCTGAGGGGCGGAGCACAGGCGGAGGCGGAGCTCAGAAAGGATTGGCAGCCCCAGGGCGCTGCAACGAGCGCACCTTTAGTCACAAAAAGGCCACATCTCGATTCCTTTGGGCTCTAGCTACTGCTTGAAGTGCTGCTCGTTCTTCCATGCCTGACTGCAACAGAATCGGATCTAAATCTATCGCTTTAAACTAATCATTTACTTGGCGGATTTTTTCCAGGACTTTTGCACATGAAGATCATCACTCAGTTTTGTCCATCCCTATCTGTACTCTGTTCAAGATTTTGAAAAAAAATTAGCATTCTCACCGGAACTGAAAGGAGATTTGCAGTGGAAAAGATAATATCCACAATTGCAGCTAGTACAAAGAAGTATTTATAAGAATTAATTCGTTTAAGGGGGCAGCAGAAATAAACGATAAGAAGCCCAATGTTGTCTAAAAGGGAAAGCACCGAAATAAAATATATTATAGGAGGCAGAGCATCGTCTGTAGACATTTGGTACAGACAGCCAATGGAAGCACCGACTAGGATTTATGACCTGAAATAAAATTATGATTTTTCTGTGAAGGATCCCTTCAAGAGTCAATGGAATGAAAGCATCTTTTGGTCCGCCCCATGTATATTCTCTTGTTATTTACGTGAATGATATTTGAGAATTTGCGTGCTTGTCAGTCTGTCAGGTAATCTATATATTTGTTTGCTTAAATGCCACTCCTTTAATCCTAGGCCTGTGAGAGTAAGTGGCCGCATCTAGCGTGAAATGGGGACTTGACTCAAAGCTGGGGGTTTGTCTCGTAGTACAATGTGTTGGCGGCGAGATTTCATCGGAAATTATGGCAAGAAACGAATTTCAATTGAAACACAATGAGTGGTTCTTGATTTGTTTTTTAATCATATCCTATCTCTGACGTTACCCCTCTGAAGGGGAGCGATATAAATGTAGGTATGAGATTTTTGCAGAGATTTTTACGCTATTTTGTTGAGTTGAAATTGTTATTGTATCGGCTAATTGCTATGGAAGAATACAGTGAAGATGTGATTACTGTGGGCGCCACTTATGGTGCTTCCATTGGCTCTCTGTACCAAATGTCTACAGACGATGCTCTGCCTCCTATAATATATTTTATTTCGGTGCTTTCCCTTTTAGACAACATTGGGCTTCTTATCGTTTATTTCTGCTGCCCCCTTAAACGAATTAATTCTTATAAATACTTCTTTGTACTAGCTGCAATTGTGGATATTATCTTTTCCACTGCAAATCTCCTTTCAGTTCCGGTGAGAATGCTAATTTTTTTTTCAAAATCTTGAACAGAGTACAGATAGGGATGGACAAAACTGAGTGATGATCTTCATGTGCAAAAGTCCGGAAAGTCGTCACTTTCCGGGACTTTTGCACATGAAGATCAATCGGGCAGAAAGTGGTCCCATTTTGCGCGTTTTTGACGGATTTCTTTGCTTTTTTCGCTACTAGGGCATTATTCAGCATCTTCACTTCCACTATGAGCACAACAGAATCCTTATCGTAATCTCTCGCTTTAAAGCAACAATCCAGGAACGAATTCGCGGGCAAAACCACCGATAATGAAGTTGTAGGTGAAAAGTTGACCAATAATGAAAGAAAAAGTAAAAAAAAACGTCGAACAGGGACTTAGACAGGGACTCCCCTCTGCCACTTAGCAATGGAGGAAGACGCTTGTTGGACGAGTTGTCTGAACATGCCCGCAGTAAATGCGCCCCAATTGCAATTGCTGGCAATAGCCAGCAATAGCTGGCTACTTGCCAGCAATTGCAATTGGGGCGCAATAATGAAATCGTTTTATGTTTTGAAGGTAGAAGGAAAAACGTAGAAATCCAGCGTAGTCGGCATCACCACATCGATTGCTTCAAAGGATCGACCTCAAATAGTCCCGGTGGTCCCGAAACGACCGCAAATGTCTGCGCAGCCAATCACGCACTCTTCACGACAGAAGTGGGCGGCCGTACCGAGGCTCGGTGGATCCGCCCACTTCGACGGCGTTAGACCCCCTTCCAACGCCTTTCAAAGGTAAGTTTTCAATCAGTGACATTTCCTATGTACTTACTAGGGCTGTGCAGTCCAACCTCGTATAGCATATGTGAAAACCGTTGACTGTTGCTTCAGGCTAAGTAGCACTGGTACACTTGACGGCCCGTCTTGACGCGCAATGGGATATTGTGACGGTTCAGCATACGCTTCCACATGCAACTCACTTTGTAGGTTGCGCCTCTTCTTTTGAGTAAAATGTATTTAATTCTAATAGATAATACACAACATAACTGTAAACATACAGCCTAATGGTCGGAATATGCGCTGAGTTAAGCACAATTTCCCTGAACTCACCACATTTTAGTGGCAACTCTTCCAATTTTCCCACCGCTTGTCTAACATTCATAGAAAATGTAGAAAATTAGATCAAACTCTTGAGTTCAAAAAAGTATTTTCAATGGAGAAACTAAAATGAAATTCATTTACTTCACCATCGAAAGTAATTTTTTTGGCTTTTTCCGTGACAATCTGTTTTACAACTACTACTTTTCATCCTTGCCTAAACAACTGTGGACATTCAATTTTACATTCAATCAGAAAAATAAGCGTAAAGGGGGGAAAGATAAAAAATGTAAAAAAAATGAGGACGGTGGCTCGCAAAAAATCGCGCTGTCGCCACGCGGAAAAAAGCAAAACGTCAACTTTAATGAGTAGGGGGCTAACCCTTGAAAAATAGCTTTTATCATACTACTTCCGAAACAGATTTTTTGAACGGGATACACTCTCTAACTTCAAAATCAGCATCAGAAACATAACTGACAGGAGATATAGAAATCTGTGTTTTGCTCGATAAATGATCAATAGGGATTTGAACTGAATACAAAAAATGTCATTACAGACGACAACGCGTAAGCAGTTCCATTCTATCATTCCAACAAAAAGGAAGCTTAAAGCATTGCCGATATCACCAAGCGCTTTCAAATCCGCAAACTACTGGCACAGTGTCGGTCCATCAGAGTTGTTTAGAAAATCATAATAGTTTTGCATGTTACAGAAAAACTACGCAGATATCTTTCATTTCCACGATTTGTTTCACGAGATCACCTCTTCACGTTTATCGCGAACTGGATGCTGAGTCGTCAGCCATTTGGATTCCTGCTGCTCATGGTTTTCTGTGGAATTTTCTTCACACAAGCTCTTCTTCGTAACTAATAGCTTCCTATACCGATATATGCACCTGTGCCGGTAAGTAAAACGTCTAAATTTTGGTCTGGTAACTAGACTGACTAGACTGTATCGCTTTTGTCTATTACCTGCTAGTCGTAAAAGCCTCAAATGACTCTTCTGTCTTTGAAAACAAATATATAATTTCTGGATTGAATAAACTTGCCGCACGAAAAATAAGGAGGTGCCCAAGCGCAGCAGCATTGACGCAGGTCCGATAACGTGAAAGATGTAGCATGTCTCAATCGCGTAATCCATCCGCCCCACATATAAAAGCTACTTCGTTCCGCTGGCTATGTGAGATAGAATTAATATGTTTCTGTACTGAAGAAGGGTTTACTTCGAATCATTTGGTGCCGGTTCAGACTTTGCGCAATCCAGCAATCGCTACGCATGCATATCCTAGCGTTCGTGCGCTGCTCCCTGGGAATTTATGCAACAAAAGATCACGGTGACGAAAACCCTCATGAACACCCGTCTCTCGCCTCGCCAGACATAAGAACGCGGAGAATGAAGCATGGAATGTCGAGGGGCCAACGCATAAGTAACCTGGCACAGCGTCCCACCGTCACATCAAGTCGAGTCATATCGCTGCTAGTAGTCACTAGGCGATGCTACCGTATTCGCATCTAATACAGTTTTTCCTACGCGCATACGCTAAAACTTTTCTATTGTGTTGCTCTAATAGATCATACCACATCGCGACTATAAAGGGCGGATTGCACTAAATGACTGCATTTTTGGATTGGTCGGATCTATATAAAAGTGGGTAATGAAGGAAATAGAAATGTGTAGTGTGGCAATAAATGTTTTACGGAGACATCTGATACTTTTGCGGTCTAATGCAACAAACGCAAACAGAATTTCGCCTTCTCTCTGGACTGAATCGTCATTTTGATCGAATTTCTACTGTTGCAATTATCGACAACTTGGGCACATTGAAGGATTGATCTCAACATTTCGCTGCATCCGTTTTGCGTATTTGCAGCTAAAAATCCATAGATGCGAGGTGAAACGGTCGCGCATTGAAAATCGCTCTAGTTTTTGTCCATGAGAAACTTAATGAGAGAATTTTGCAATATTTTTCTAAGTCTTCGAGCCTTCAAAGCGAGTTCAACACCATACAGCCAATTGTTCACTTTTTTGGATATATTATACATATAGTACGACTACTAAGACGAACTGCATACCTAAATTCAGACAGCAACTTTTTCAAAAGTTTTCTACACGGAAAACTATATTGGTTGGGTTTGCTGCTAATATGCTAGTGCTGGCAGTTCTTTGCGCTTCTGTCTACATTGTGGCATATCCTAATGACGACTTTGTGTACTTTGTGAGAAGTACATTCGTAATATCAGGAGTGAACATAAACGACTCGTCGTTCATTGGCTTGTCTCTCAAGGTGAGTCTTCCTCTAGAATGAGCCTCTTCTTTTTCTTCAAACCTGCTGCATGCTTCGACGAGAAATTGTGATCCAAACTAAATTTTTTGGAATGCTTACTTTTTCAAATTGATTCAAGCAAGGACTGAGTTAATTTTCTCAATCGATTCTCTACGTATTACAATGTAGAAGTGCAAAACACAGTGAGGTTTTTTGTAGCTTTTGTTTTAAAAATTGTGATAGGTTTTTGATGACATATGTGCCTTCCTTTACTCTTAAAGAGCTCTGCAATGTACCACCATTTTGAATCCGCCCGGGTCAGCCACCTGTCTCAGTGGAATCCATTTTGGCAGTGACCATTCCTATCTTCTACAATATCGAAGAGCGCACAGGCCACATAAGGATTCAATTGTTTTTTGTGATTTAGTTTGCTGTATACCATTGGCCAGCCTGAAGCCCGCGGTATTGTGCACGAAATCACGATTGTGAGTGGTGATTGTGGTGTAGCTAATTGGTTGGCTATAACATATACATTGTGAACAACGTGCCAAAGAACCGATCCCCAAGACGTTTTTATGAATCGGCTATCTCATACGCATTAGAGCCCGAATAGCAGGCAAGAAGAGATCTTACCTGGCACACAGAGAAGGAGAGAGGAAGAGGCAGCGAGTGGGTGGGCAAGGGGCCACAAAGGGGCAGAATCGACGGACTACCATTAAATATTATATGCAACACCCAGAGATCGAAAGCTAGCAGATGCTATTAATCTCGAGAAAGCGAGCAGACCCTCCACTACGCGCCCTCATTAATAATAAAAGTTAAGAAGGGGCTATAGTGAGGGGAGTCAAACCTTTTGAGGAGTAGCCGAAAAGAGAAAGCGCGTGTTTGTTTTTGTTCTTCGATCCAATATTTATTGTGAAGAAACCATTTATTTAGGGTGACTGGTAGATAAAGCCCTCGTGAACTAATTTTGCTAAAGCTGATATCTTCTACTTTCCAGATTATATCGCTAGCCAAAGCGTGAAAAAAGTTCTCTGAGACCGACAATTCCCGCGCTATCTGATGAAATGCACAACCGCACCACAAGGAACCACTCCCTTTGATTTAGAGTACAGTCTTCTAGAGGACAATCACAGATGTTACATTCCCGTGTAAAAAACGAGTGAGCTAGGACCTTGCCAATTCAGCACTGCAATGTTTCCCCCGCAGCAGGCTGTTGCCTGACGCCCTCTCATCTGCTGCGCTCTCTCGCCTTGTACTCTCCTCTCCGCGCTAGTCTCTCGCCTTAACAAAGCCAATTACGAAGGCGAATCACCTCCTAACTTGAGCTTTTTTTTTACAGATTCTTCTCTTTCGCTAATGTCGGCCCCCTTCAAAAATTGCATACCGACATGCCCAATTGAACTCTTCACAATCAGACAAGCTGTGGATATTAACAGTGAGGTGACTTACAGAAGGTGTCATCACTGTAGCTCTGACGAATCAGGCGAAGGAGAGTGCTCCTCATAATAATAGTAAGGCTTTCTGACCGCACAATGATCTAAGAGAACCCTACGAGCCTTAATAACATCCAGCCTCCCCGTTAGGATTATGATGCCATTAAAACTGTGCATTCCTACAGGGGACTATGGTACCCATGCAAGCTACATAGCGTGGAGTGGGAGCGCTTCCAGAGTCTTGATGTTCGAGGTCAATTGATCTGCAACATTGGTAGCGATTTTCGAGTCAGATATTCGAAATATTTCGCCATCAAGGGCCATGGACAACACTCACCAGTTAGAAACTGCAAAAGTCCAAAACAAGCAAAAGGGGTTGTTGTTGGTCTCGGAATCTTACTCATTTTATGCCAGAGGCCATTTTATGTTGCTCTGAAAAAAGCGAAACCATAGAATAGATATCAATTCTTCCACAGCCAACCATAGGAGCAATGAAATATATATACATATATATATATATATATATAATAATATATAAGATAATAATATTATATATATATATATACATATAAAAATTTTACACGTTGCCATCTGTGTCCAAGTCGTCTTCTCATGTGAACTGTAACAATATGAAAGGTATGAGAAAACAAAAAACAATAATTACTTCCACCGCATCAATGGAAGAAGTGTAGAATCGAAGAACAACGTAGGTATGAACCGATCACGAAAACTAAAGAGTTGGAAAAGGATTGCCCACCCAGATGCGCTCGCTGCTGCGTCTCTGTGCCAGTGACATTTAGGTCATGAAGAACATGTAACCTTGGTGAGCTACGAAGTGATTTCAAGTTGTTGCTTTACATTCAACTCTAAAGGGTTTCATAGTGACTCACTCGTTTTTTTGGTTCGAAAAGGTTACTCGGACAAGGTTATCGAGCTCTCACGCTGGTTATTATATTTCAGTACTCAAAGGGATATCAAGATTTCATACCAGTCGCTAATGTGCTAACGATCAATGTGGTATTGACCATTACAAATTTATTTTGTGCAAGGAAAAATTAGCTTATTCCTGAAAAATGCTGTCCATCATCATAACACTCTGACGCTGCAACGCCAGATGTTCACCTTACTACTATTACAGGTAAGCTCCTGCTATTTCTCCCTGAAAACTCTACGAAACCTGTTGAGTGGAAATTTCTGATAACTGTTGTATCAAATAAATTTTCAGGCAGCTTGTCCATTTTTCTTCATGCAAATGCCGTGCTTCTTTGCGATATTTCTCCTTTTTGCTGGCGTTGATACTACACCACTCGTCACGAATTCCGTTGATGTCCTTATCGCCTTGTCTCCACTGATCAATCCAATCATCACACTCGCTTTCTTGAGAGATTATCGAAATTTCGTTCTTATTAGACTTAGACTAAAGAAACCCTCGAACCAGCAACGAGTGACGAACATTCACACGTTACGAGGATCGAGGCACCTAATAAGGACAACAAATGTTATGTTGTCGCGAGATATTCCATTCTACAAACACAAGGAGCATACCAATAATGGCACCAAGTGATAACTGATTATTAATGTACTATTAACTCTGTTGTTGACTTTATGCTGATCCGATCATGTACTTTATTGTCATCGCGCAAATAGTATAAATTGACTGCCATGGTACACAACCACAGCTCAGAATATGTTGTTTGGATGTCGAACTCCTGAATCCTTCGAAGGGCGAAGTGCTGAACGTAAATTGATGCAGGGCTGAACATATAAATGTGTTCGCTCTTTGAATATCCATTTGCACTTACCACGAAATAAAGTTGATAAAGTTGCAGTCACTGAAAGACCTATAGTATATTTTTACAAGCATAATCCACAGCCGCAGACAATTTGAGCGTGTTTATCGTTGTGCTGGAGCAGTTCTTGCGCGGAAGAGGAAGACGCACAAAACTCCAGATAGAAAGCGAACTTGAAAAGCTAGTGAAGTTGAAGTTGATAGATGCAGCTTAAGTGGAGTACGACTCTGAAGCGTAAAGTTGGAAATATCGCTTTCCCATGAATTTTGGTTACCTATTTTTCATTTGATGCATGCAAGAAATACAGTCGATAAAAAGGTACTTATACGGTTTGATCTTTTAATGGGCATCGGAAATACGGATCAGAAGGACGACGTTGCTCAATAGAGAAATCGCAGAGGTAGGTAGATTGTGATCGATAGGTAATCATTATACGTTCACCTAAGGATTTCCCAAAATCTCACGAATATAGATGTTTTGACATTGGAGACTTTTTCCAATCACCCGTTGCAGCGACCATCCTGAACGATAAGAAAATAGAAGCAGCGCATAGGCCATTTCGCATTTATATTTGACGCATTGTGACATTGGAGACTTTTTTCGAAACATCTATATTTGTGAGATTTTGGGAAATTCTTAGGTGGACGTATAATTATGGGACGCAGTGTACCTTGCCATATAGCAAAAGGGTGCGCGTAGGCACTCGGTAATGAGACTAGCAAACTTCGAGTGGATGCCTTTCAATATACGGTACCTCCTATAACTTTGTTAAAAATGACGCGAAGACGCGGATCCGCGTCTTTTTCGTCTTTTTGCTATAATTTGATTTCTGATCGCTTTTCGACATGAAAAACTATACCATTAGACTCAGCTCGTCGAGTTCTATTAAGAATGTCCTCTCAAGTTTCAGAAGTTGCAGAAAATTCATTTTCTATTCCAAAGTGCCTAAGGAGACTCATTAGCGAGCGTTGATTGTGATAGTGGAGTGACCAGCGGGCCTTATCACTTCTCCTCTGTCCTAAAATGTAGTATGAAAGTAAGTCTACCGTGCTCTTCAGGTGATGCCGATCATTTTGATTCTGCCCAGGTCAACCTTGCGTTGCGCAAATTCCAAATTTTTGCGACCCCCTCCATTTCAAGGGGTGATGAGCTGCGAAACGCTCACTATTGGACGGGTGCCCCCAAGAGGCCCACCGCGCGGCGAAGGAAGAGACGCAGACGCGGCAAAGGACGAGTCGCAGCGCATACTGTAGCGGTTAGGCGTCAGGTTAAAGAGAGTGTACCATACTACGTCTCATATCGCACAGCACGCGCTGCAACTCGTCCTTTGCCGCATCTGCGTCTCTTGCTTCGCCGCGCGGTGGGCCTCTTGGGGGACACCCATGAATTTTGTGTATTTTAGTGTTGCGTGTGTACTTTCTGTGTGTATCAACCGTCTTGTCCTAATTATAAGTTGCAGTGTGTACAGTGGCTTCTATCTCATTTTATTCTCGGAGAATCCAAAATAACACATAATTTCCTTCACTACGCGTCCGAATATTTTAATTCCGCCATTTCATCGCGAGACACTCAAAATCATGCGTGTGTAAGTCAAAATCGAAAAACTTCCGAATTTTCGAACGAAAGAGATCGTTGTTTCCATTTGAAGCTCGATCATGGGTAGGTTGGAGTTCGAATCAGGCAGAAGTGAGGCTTGGTTTTCATTTTCTCGATCCCTCGAGTCTTGGTTCCCGTTTCTCCTTTTCCTTCTCCTTTTTGTATAAGCCGGAAAACTGGATATGCAGTAGTAATTTACGTCCTTATTTGAAAACTTATATCTTCGTTCGTCGGCGCTCTCATGGAGCCGGTGTGTGCCAAATTCAAATAGTTTTTCTTCAAAAAAGCATTTGAAATGTTGCGGATGTTCAATATTTAAAAAAATCGTCCCGTTGTTCCGTTTTCTGTGCACACGCGAGTTTTTGACATTCAAACATTCATAACTTTCTTCATAATCAACTTTTTGCAAATGTCTAAGGCTAATTAGAAACTAGAAGATTAGAGCTTTCGAACAAGCACCTGAAAATTTTCCAGCGATCATTCTTTCAAAAAATAGTCCCGTCGTTCCGTTTTTGGGGGGTTTTGGGGTCCGATTTTTGAGAAAGCGCGAGTTTCCGACATTAAAGCATTTATAACTTCTTCGTATTCAACTTTTTGCGAATGTCTAAGGCTAATTAGAAACTAGAAGATTAGAGCTTTCGAATAAGGGCTGAAACTTTTTGAAAAATCACTCGTTCAAAAAATAGTCCCGTCGTTCCGTTTTTTTTTCATAGACTTTTTTTCAAGCCTTTCTTCTGAACGCGACATTGCAATATTCAAGAACCCATAACTTCCTTCAAACTTCATAAAATGAGAAGCGGGTAAAGACCGTTAGAATCTACGCGAAGAGTACTTTATTACTAGCTTAACTTTTCATGGAATTCTTTCTTCTGCTTCAATTTCATAAGGGGTCTTTGAAATTCAATTCAGCAAGTTCGCTACATTTTGTTCCGCTTAGATTTGATTTAAAAGCATCAAAATTTTCTTGAGGAAGTTTGTCTGCTTACGGCCGCTCACAGAGAGAAGGTTTTTATGGGAAAACGCCTGCTCGGGTATACGCCGTGCACCTGTCTGTGGGTGGAAGTCGCACTCGCATTTGAAGGTCCTCCACTTTCCCGAAGAAGGTGATAGTACATGATCGAATTGCATTGTATGTTTTGCGGTACCATTGTGTGTTTTATGGTTTGATGGTTGTTTTACTTTCCCATGAACTGCTCTACACAGTTGAATTTCAATCGATACGCTGGAAATTGGTGACTTGCTAAGTTTGGCACCTATACCACCTTTTTTCATAATTAAGCTAGGTCTAAATAGAAGTGTGCTGAAGACAGAAAGATTTTTTCACGATGTAGTAATTCATGCAGGGAGATCGGTACGAAACAGCCAAGCCTGAAATATGATTACTATTGAGTTTATGGTAACTTCATGTCTTTTGGGACCATTCCTCCCAGCCTTTCACCCCCTGGTCCCTCTGTATGCGACTCCCCGTTGTTCTTTGCGCAATGTAGGGTTGACCCTGGAGATGTGGTACGATTCACTCCATTCAGCAACGAAGTTGCATCTCTTAAGTGGAGAATAACGAGAATGGACTGAAATACAACCTCAGGACATTACCTCGCTTCTAGCCAACCTTCTCCGCTAGTTATGCTTTTCAAGTTTTCGCAACACCGGCTATTTCAGGTCCTTGCTTGGAAGCAATTTTCACAATTTTTCCATCAAATGGAAAACAAACTTATACCATTCAAATGACCATCAAAAATACTACGTAATGATATGAGGGGTATCAGGAATTCTAACAATTTTTCAACTTTTGACACTGAGTGCCTTCTCCTTCCGTGATCATTCGACCGGCAGGCTATCTAGCCGTGTCACCTAGGTGTTTTCTCATAGGTCGAAATAATTGGCCGATGATCTCAGCGTCTCACTCCGCTGTCCGCAAATTGCTGGAGGACCTCCTTCTTACCTCAACGCCCAACAGTCCAATTCACTCTACAAGATACTTCCTAGTGAGTTGCCTCAAGCTTTGGAATAAAAAAAATGAAATTTTCTGAAATTTGAGACGGCACTTTTATTGATGATGAGCCTTATGGCGCAGTTTTCCATGTCGAAAAGTGATGTAGAAAAGTGAACAACAATCAAGTTATTTCAAAAAAAAGACGAAAAAGACGCGCTTTCGCGTCTTCCGCGGTTTTTTTTACCAAAGTTATGGTACTGTATGCCGCTACCGCAATATACGGGGTCTTTTAAAACTAGTAATGATTTCCGTCTTGTTGATAACGAGACCAAGCCTCAGGGCGGGAAGGAGAGTTTCCAGGGTGGGCGAGCAAATTCTACTTACCACGGTGTTCTGTCCCTCCCATGCCCACTCCTAGAAGTTCTTGCGATGGCGTCTTTTGCGATAGCACCTATTATTTTTTATATTTAATGGTTTTAAGGTTTCTAAAGAAAAGACTATAAAAAGGTGAAAGATTCTATTCAGCGTCTCATTGCTATGAGTTGTAATTGGTTAGCACTCACTTCGTTTTCGATGGCCGTTTTGTTCATTACTCAGTACATCATTACCGACATTAATTTTGATTTACAACCGCCTATTAATTGAACGTTGCCATATCAAATGCATTCCACAACCAGATTCCGTACTTCCCCGCTTATCGAAAAAGAGATTATTAGTTTTCATATAATCCTAAAATCCCGATCGATTCCTAATGTCTCTTTCCAAAAAACAGAGATGCAAAATCTCACACCCCACTCTGATGCAGCTTTCTCTATTCTAGAACGATATAATTTCGATGCCCTTGCATAAGGTAAGAGAACCAAGTGAATTTTTTGAGTAGGTATCCTACTATATATGTACATAGCGCGCTTCGCTGCAGGCA
>MU872761.1:9277-22162 GCA_036418205.1 Ostertagia ostertagi | reverse complement strand
TAATTCAACAGATACTTCAGAAAAACTATGATCGTCGTGGGCCTCTTTCAGCTCGAATCTCTCATGGCAAATGTTTCCGAAGTCGCGCGCATATACGGCTTTGATGAACTTATTTATTAGAATCGAATGTATGCGTCATATTTCAGTCGTAAGGAACTGGTATGGGTTTAGTAACGTATGATTAACTCAGTTACAAATATGGAATGATAATGTTTTTTATCCTCCGCCCTCGCATAAAGCGTCAAGACGTTTTTGAGCATTCCAACTTTTTCCGTGTACCTTTTTGAGACACATAATAAAAAATCACCCAGAAGAAGCGCTGCGAGTAGGCAGTGTCCAGCATTCGTTTCACGACTGCAAGCGATGCGAAATAAGCTAATCCAGCGCAGTGCGGTGGGTAGATTTCTCGTTCCCATTCGTTTTTGGATACAGTCCTAAAAAGCCTCATAAATTTCTTGAAAAACCTTCATTTATTAACATGGAAAGGGTTCATCTGATGTGTAAGAGAGGACCGTATGGGAAGGGTCAGTGAAGAGGTGAGGGTGATAGTGGGAACTTGAAAAGAATTTTCTAAGGCACACTCTGCCATCAAAGTGCTACATTATTTTGCTCAAAAAGCAAGTGGAGGGTTGAGCCATATTGTAAGTGAAAGAAAAAAAAACAGAAAAAAAACAATCAATGTGCTTCAAATAAGGTCCGCCGTTTCTCCAGTCTGGGGAGTGTTCTAACCAAGGAACGGTCTGAAATTTCCGTGGAACATCGAGAGGAGACCTAGAGGAAGCGATAGACTGGAAGTCTGATTACAAGTATAAAAAAACAAGAATGCTATCTGCACTATCCGAGCAAATTCTGAGTAGCCAAAGTTGGCCAAAGCGAGGAGGTTAACTACATTAGAACGGAGTCGTCGTGATGGGCTTTAGTTTGCTCCCGGTGCGTAGTATTTCGCATACTGTGGTCATAATTCTAAAGCAGCCCTCAATAGAAGGAGGAAGGTGTATAGAAGCTAGAGGCTTACCAGGGAGAGTAGGTCGAAGTGACAGTTTGAAATGAGATGCATATCCCTGATGCGTCTCCGAACGCTGATTCCAAATCTATTTTCCAAATCTGCTGAACGATGCTGTGAACAAAATTACGAAGGTTTTTTCCCCGCAAATGGTGTGATGGTCTAACGGTTGAAGAGACTGATCTGCAGGTTCGACGCTAGGGGATCGGGTCCGTTCGCTCAGAGTCTTTGCTTTTTTCATATCTCGTCAACAGAAGTTAAATTATTGTCTTTCGATAAACTTTTCTTTTGAATATTCTGACTTTGGCATTGCGGCATTCTAGCGTGCGCAACGCACGAACGAGGCGTTTTCACGCCGAGGGAGTGTGACCATCGCCTTCAGGAAGTCAAACTACCCTTACACAAATTTCTAGCCAAATCGAAAATTTGACTCCTAAATCGAAAAGGGTATCCATGGGTAACATGGGAAGCCTAGTAGCTGGTGCCTTCAACAGCATCCACGAGCACAACCTTTGTGGGCAAGAAGATTCTGATAGTTGAAACTCCATAAATCACCACAAATCACAAATCACAGTAGAAGGCCCACATAAAAATAACCTTCATTTTTAGCGCCGCGTTGCCAGGACCTCTTCCTGACATTGACCGCTGCCCAAAACTAGTTTGGCCGCTTGCTCAAAACTATCGCGTCACAGGCACCTCACTACGACTGAAGGTCAAAATTCTCAATATCCCTAGTCGCCACTAGAGAGAAGTATACTGGGTTCTTATGCGAAATGTTTTATGAGACTCTTCCTCAACATATCATTCTACCGCTACTGTTACTGTTTTTTAGCAAGGGCTCAACTTGCTTGGTGTATAGAAGAAAATAGCAATCATAAGACTCCACGACCGAATTGTCTTGAACGGTCTGATTTCTTTGAGAACAGCAGTTTTCGGCGATATGAGGCTTCATAAGCGTGCTAATGTGGTTTGCAAACGCATTGAGCATGTTATGTGCTAAACAACCCCGTTCGCGGACCCGAACAGTTTGACCTTGACATTTACGAGACGTTGGAATAGGTGCACCTAGGCCACCGCTTTCCACATCGCGAGCTAATTGCAATTATGTATTCGTGCTGAACTTGGATCTGCTTCGTATCACAACAAGTTCCGTAACTTTGCTCAGAGAATCGTTCAGAAGATAAGGAGTACAGTTTTGTAGTCAGAGTTCGAGGACCTTTCGGGTGATATGCATCATATTTCTATAAGATAGCCACTTTCACCTACCATCCTTCCCTGGTAGGGAGCTTAAAAGCAGCTTCCCCTGTTTCCTCTTGAAATTGAGGGGAGACGCGGGCCGGACGAGCTTTCCGAACTAGCCTGTTTTGCCATCATTTATTGCTCAGGAAATGCGGCCATTATCGCAAATGCGCAAGCCGTAAGGAGAGACTTAGGCATTACCTATAAGCAAAGAGAACAAAGAAACAAAGAAATAAACAAAGAATCAAAGCAGCACCACACTGACTGCCTTTAGAGATTGGCTCGAATAGCGATTAGAACGATCGCATCGCACTCCGCAGCAGTTTTAGCGGTATTAGGGGTAGGCACCTGTCCGGTGGCGCCCACTCCGATCTCGTTCGACGCCCTTTCTGCTGCTTTTCAGGGTGAGTTTTTTGTTCATTTCCAATTTATATGTGTGTGATTAGCCATCCACCGCCTTCTGGTACTGATCGGTTAGAAATCTTGCTGAGATGTTGCTTTAAAGGCATGCCCCAGGATCGCACTGGTGTGGCTCTTGCACACGAATGTGAATGTATCGGTGCCAAGTGGGCCGGCAGTGAAGAAAAAAGGAAAAGAATCCGTCGAAAACGCTCAGGTTGAGGGCTCACTCACCTTCCTAATTGGCTGTGCTAAAGGAACGAGAGACTAAGCGCGAAGAGGAGAGTATGGGGCGAGAGAGCGCATCAGATGAGAGAGCACCAGACAACGGCCTGATAAGAGAGCTCGTTCGCTGCAGCTCGAGCAGCTTACTTTGCAAGCCCAAAGCGTTCTTGTCGGTCGAATTCCGTGCACGTGAACGCCACATTTGTGATTGTCCCCTAGGGTTCTATACTTCTGACCGAAGAGAAGAGTTCACACGACCTCTGCCTGGGTTGTGCCTTTAATGCTATTGGTTCATCAAAGTGGGCTGTGCAAAAATTAAATAATGGATTATTAGTCTGGCTCCGCACGCTAACGCGCGCTAAATAGTGGCGTCAGTGAACCTGTACAACCTGTGGATCAAACCATCAGCTGATGCATTTCAGGTCATCTCGCCGCTGGACACGTCAGCCGTACCACCCACTTCCTTCAGTTTTGCCCAGTGTTCCTGACGCTAACACCCATGGTGACGCGGGTAGCGTGCTAGAGCCAAAATTGGTTTTGAAATAGAACGCCAAACTTCTTGCGCAGCCAATGAACCGTGAGCCACGATGGTGTGCTGTGTGTTGTATTTTGATCTTGATTTGAAGGCTGGGGCCCGACTATGGCACAGCTTGTATTTCAGTGCTTCTTATTATTGTGTGGACTGCAGCTTGCAGGAGAGATCCATTGGTTATTGGGTTGGAAAAGCCATTCGGATGACCATTTTTGCCCCCGCATGTCTCTTACCGCCCTGCACAACCTTTTGCTAGATTGGAACTCGCTATGCCCTGGTAGCGCCATAAGGCTATAAAGCCACAGCTATAAAGTTATAGGCCACCTTTGATATGAATTTGTCTCACCACTTGTATCCTGCTTCTCGCATTGGTTTGTGATTGACGCGCCTGAAAAGGATGTTATTGTCACAGATCTTCAAAATTCCACTAGAAGCTGAAGTGGCAGAAATAATGGGAGATCATTTGGCGTTCACCCATTCTATTGACACTTGAAATCGTATTGGCATTTGAAGACAAGTCGGACTTTCCTTTAAAATGGCTGGCAGGGCCAGCCTATTTACGACTCCCAACAAGCCTGGTAGGGTTAATTAAACCGGATGCAAGGCCGAACATGTACCGAAATTATAGTAGAACAATAGAACGTAATGATAATACTAGAGCTCATTGTAACAGGATTGATTTCACTAGCGGACTGACCTTTGCATATGAATCACAAGGGTGTTGAATTATGGGACAACATTGACCTCAGGCAGTAGTCAAACACGCATCTCTCGCTTGTCAGGCAGCTTTCCTAGTGATTGAAATCTGCGGTAAGATGAACATCGCCCGGTGGTGGAAGCAGGACTGCGCGACACACTGTTCGGGAACGCAGAATTTATGTAATAACTTTCGCTTTGCAAGTTGCACGTAAAAAATTTCCGCTGGACAAACAAATTCTATCAATAATGTACGAGTGTATGGCGATTTATGTGCACTTCGCGTGAGTGGTTAAGGAGAAGAACCGAGTGAACACAACCACCATCGAATTAGCCCGACTTGAAAGGTTTTAGAAATATTGTCGGACCAAAGAGATTTGTTTACAAATATGTTTAGATGCGTGCCTGTTTTGATACTAATGGTGAAAATTTAGAAGAAAAATCAGAAAAGAATCAAAGGCAAGCCCAGTTTAGAGCGCTTTGATGGATAGAATTCATCGCTTTGCGAAGCTCACAGATCCGCCTTCACACGACTTGAATGTGCGCGACAATGGCTCTAGGGCAGCAGTGCTCCCGATTAGTGGCTATGGGTGGTAGTCGAATCGTTCAAATGCAGCGGCCGTGTATCTGCGCCTTCTCGTACAGCTCGCTTCTCTGCGCCCTGTCTTTCTGTGGTACCACGGGTCACTTTGAAGAACTTTGTTCAGAGCGCTGGGTTACGAGAAGACTGGCCTGGATTTGTAGCGAATTGAGGTTGATGAATAATGCGCCAAAGGCGGAAAAAGCAGGAGATTCCGTCGAAAACTCGCAAAATGGGACCCTTGTAGTTGCCTTATGATCTCCGACAGCGGGTAAGCTACCAACCAAGTAAGAATTCGTTTTCACGCGTTAAAGAAATCCTTCCAGGAAGAATCATGATTCTATCTCACCATAAATCACTGGCTTGAGACCCATCGTTCACGATAAGAACGAAAAGAACAAAAAATTGCATTTGTTTTGGTAAACAATTCGAAAACCGGAAGGACTGCTACGCGTTCAAATTCCCGCCGGACATCTGTCACAAATGCTGGCGGCGGGAATGCTTCCACTTGGTTCACGGAGTGCTGTCACTAGAAACTCTTTTTGACCTTTTGACTTATTGCACTGATATCTCACACTTCTGCTACATCCTATTCTATCGTTTTGTCCTATTCTCCAGAATCGAACGTTCAAACCCGATATTTGCAATGCGTCGCATGATACGTGAGTGCCGTAGCACCCACTTCTTTCCATGCCCTGCCCTTGGCACGCGCGACCTATATTCAGCCGTCCATAGAAAAAGGTTTTCGCATGTTTTTTTCTCTTCGGAAACTGAATCTTGCGCGTGAACTTTGTATGTTTTTTCTAGTGATCACAGCTGACATATTCTTGTTGGAGAAAGAAGACACGCCCAATTGTCTGGAATCCCTCGCAACTATCGAATAATCGGTCACCATCTCATCATTAGAAAAGAACCTTATTCTAGATTGATAACTGTACTGCAGCCCAAAAGTTATATAGATAGCGCCTGCTCGTAAAATTGATCTAGTCAACAAAATGATAAGGACGATGCTGCTATTGGCAACACATTGGTTGGTAAGAGCAGTACAGACGGAGGCAGAGCATAAAAAGAATAGAGGGGGCTAGAAAGTCACTTCTCCCTTTCTTTGGACCCCTGAATACTGATTGCACTGGTTCATGTATTATTGTTTCATGCAACAGGCACACTTTATCGTAATCCCTCGCTTTGAACACGTAATTTTGTTGGGTTTCCTTGGCTTTTCCATATATTGTCCGCGCCCCATTATCTACCAGCTCAGTTTCAACCCTAATGTGAGTAATATATATACCTGAAATGAAACATGGGTCACGTCTATATATTTGTAAGCTCAAGCGTGTTTGAAGAAAAGAAGGGGTCGTACTACCGATATTGTTAAATAGTGCGGGGATTACGAAGTTATCACCCAGCTCAGTGAAAAGGAAAGAGCTTCGCAACTCAGCAGCAGAAAAATAAGCTAGCTTTGGCTCGAATCGTACTGCTTCCCATAGCATGGCTCTAACCACGAAACCACAGGTGAAACTTGAGCGTAGCAGGCATAGCCTGAACCAACATGGACACTAGTCACGACTTTATGTTTGCCCAACATTACTGATTAAAACCAATCGCAGGAGCATCTATCAGCTCAACGTTCTTCCCCTTCTTAATGGACTTTCAATGAATCACCGACATTAGAAGGGCGCCCTAGGCGGGCGCACACCATGGTATCTGGAAGTCGAGTGCAATGTGTACGTGCTCAGAAAGCTATCCTACACACTCTTAGTTCTAAATGAAGTTGCTTGTTTTCCGGCGAGGTAATACGGCTCGTGAACGAATGTGAACCCACCCGACCATTTTCAAGAAAGCCTTGAAGAATGCTCTTCCAAAAAATGTCTCACCGGGACAAATTTTCTGAAATGGGATTTTTAGGATAAGTTTAACACTTTTCAGAAATTTTGAAGCTTAAGTATGCCATACCAGATTCAGCTTCCCATTTCAATTACTCAGAAGGAAGCTATTATCTTTTGCAGGTTGAAATGGTCGCTGCTCCAGAAAAACAGTTCAGCAAACCCCCCAAAAAAGTCCCAACATGACTAATTCTTGAACTGTTGATTTCTAGGAAAATTTTAGCATTTTTTTGAAAACTTGAACCTTGCAGTTTGATATACTTGATTAAGCTCCTAAATCAATGGATTGAAAGAATTACGATTGTTTGAAAGTCAAAATTTCGCATGTACACGAATGCAAAATTATTTCATGAGCTTTTCAAAGAATGTTCAGCAAAATTTGGAGAGACACGAATTTTCTTCCTGAAAATAATTTCGTTTTTCTGATCTCCAAACCCCGACGCAAAAACTTGAGTTTGAAGGAAGTTATGATCCTCAAAAGAGAGGTAAAATTGTATTGCAATTTTCATTTCCTACTTAGTACCTCAATCAATTTGTATTGTTTTAGAATAAATAAGCATCTTCTAAAAAGCCTAATTCTCGACAATTCGAAATTTACCTTGACCTTCCGAAATACCTGAAATTTAACAAAAAATGATCTAAATTTCATTGGGTTCACTATCCCCGTTCGTCGCCTGTTACCTTCAGCAAACGCACTCCTTTGTCAGGACGCCAATGCGCGCGATCCAGCACATTCAAAAAATGCGATGGATCGCGCTGCAGTCATTGATTCTTCTACCCGGCCTCTCTATCGTGAATTCAGAAGGATGACAGCTCGCTGGCAAGGAGTGCGACAGGGATTGAAGGAGTGGGGGGGGGGCAAGCGGCGGCGCAGTGTTTTCACGTTTCAAGCGATTTTCATTGCGTTTGGCAAACGCCTGGTCGCTACGTGGTCCTCCCCCCAACTCACTTAGCAACGACGGCTCTAAACCGCAGGCTCCCTTTTTACTGGAATAGACCCTACAAATGTGATTAGTATGCGTTTCGGGTCTGTTCTAGCAAAAGGGGCGATGCGGCACACAAATTGCTCTAATGCAAAGGACTGGGTAATCACTAAGGTCTATTACGAGCTGAGACTTATTCCTACATTGTCTTCTGCTTTTATGTAATGTAACAGTTCTTGTGTTTTATGACATATTTGCCTATGGAAAGCAATAGTTACCTAAAGCTAGGTAGCTGTAACTATAACTTTTCATAGACAAATATGGGCATTATTTCATAGGACTAAGCCTAGGAAAGGGTAGAGGAAGTCCCAGGGAGAAAAAGAAAAGGCTCACGTTCACAAGTCCGGAAATTGTCCACTCCCCTTAAAGGACGAATTCACGATCAGAGGGAAAATCGAATTAGGAAGAATTCACCTGGTTGAGGGACCCGCGGAGCTCCTAAGTGTGCGAACTGAAGCACAATTTGCACAGGAGGAGTTGACCTCGTTGACCTATTAAGGTTTAATCCCGCCGCGGCTGGTCAGTGCACGCCCACCGATCATCTGACTCGCCGCAGGTCTATACGTGGTGAGTGATTAGATAGGTGAGAGAGCGTAGCGTTGAAGAGGGCACAGCGATGATAGTCGCATCAATGCTCAAATCAACGGGCAAGGAAGTGGTCCCATTTCTCAGGTTCTGGGCCGTTTCGCATGGTTTTTCCTTCTTAGTGTACCACTCACCATCGCTAACTTAATTTGAAATGGGTTGCCTTTCCAGCGTGAATTCGTCCTTTAAGGCTTCGGTCTTGAACCTCGAACTAGGGTTGGTGCGACGGCCTGATGTAGGATTTGATGAAAATGGCCGGATTTTTTAATAAAAATTTGATGCGTTAATTGTTTTACCAAGTACTGGCATATGAAGAGGGGGGCCGCCATCAATACCATGAGGGGACCGTTACACTTCGTTACAGCACGAGGAATTGGAATGAACAATACATAGAAATTAGTGTTCTTCTTTCGAATATGCCTTCTTTTTAGGAAAGTAGGAATTTCTAGCGAACTATGCTACTAACCTTAAGGGTATCCTGAAGAAATACACACGTGTGATTTTATTCCAGAAAACCAACTTAGAGCAATTAGATGCGATCCGGTTGCATCTTCTTTTTAACGAATTCGAGCTCTTCCGTATGTCCCATACTACGTCGTCGTCCAATTTTAAAAGGGTCACGTTCTCATTGCAAGACAACGCCAGATACCGTAGTTCGGCCAAGTGCTAAATGCAAAAATTTGTGAAAATTTGGTATAAGCTGAATTATTTTTAGTTGCACTCATCACGATATTCACAAAGTCGTTCGATTTCATACGCCAATGCATGAATCAAAGAAACTGGTCAGATAGTGAATTAGTTGCAACCTATGGAGCAGAAAAAATGGTTAGTAGGGAAAGCAATATCTAATATTGAGGTGTTCTCGGCATACCTTGAACTGTGTGGAGACCCATGTGGGATGATTGCGTCCTGAGAAGGGAGTGGTTATAAAAAAATCTTCATAATTCAGTTCCGAGAAGTTCCATGGGCTGTGGTAAAAAGTGGGTAGAGTCCGACAACGGAAATGAGGTCAGCAATTATAGGTGGATGAGGGGGTGTTACAGAGTGGGAGACAGTTATCCATGAAGCATTACAAACGGTTCCAAGAAGGCTCAAATATAAAAACGCTGAACAGGCCTACGAGTAGGGAGACCAACTGCTACCGTTGGGTGGGACGCACCTGGGAACCGGGAAAAATTGGAAGAGGTTGGCAAAGGAAAAGAGTTCAAGCGCTATTGTTGTGTGGAGCGTGCGTCCAAGTGGGCGGAGGTTATCAGTGGAGAATATTGCATATACAAATGTTGTTTCATACAGTTTACGTCCCGCCTGATATATACCAATATTATAAATTACAATAGAATATGGTGAGTTTGGTTTTGCGGAGGGTTTTCCGGTTCTAAGCAGCGAGAGCACCCGATTATGATCGCCAACTTTTGGGGGTTTGGCTTCCAATTTATCAAATTTGATTTGTTTCGTCTGGTTTCAAAGACCGTCTCTGTCGGTAATGTCGAGTTCGATTCAGACTTAAGTGCACAAGTCCAAACAGGAACGGAGCATTGTTTAGGTTTTTCCATGCGCTGGCTGAGCCTTTGGTAGGATTTTCTATCATAAACCCATGTCTCTACAAAAAGCGTATATAGTATCGCCTTATAAGATTTCTCTTGAAAAATCGCGAGATCTCACCCGAAAACAGTATATTTCGTTCCCTCTAAAGTGCGTTTAAGAGCGTCTTTCAGGTTATTGGCATGCGAAATGGGGAGATACCAGTATTTCGGACTATTTGCCAAGCCGGCAACTCTATTCCCACCGTAGAAGAAATGGGCCCTATACCTATTCATGATTTCTCCTATTCATTTCGCTAGCAGTTTGCCATAAATGCCTTGTCGTGTCACTAGATCTTTTTAGCAGCCTACATACTTTGTGGAATCCTCGGCTATAAAAACGCTTGGGTTTAGATGTGACGAAGTATTGCTTGACCATTGATATCTGCTGGAAAATCAGATTTGAACAAAGAACTAATTAGAGGGCGTAAGTGGATTGTCATAAGAGGTCGACCATTTACTTCATTAATTGATTTCTCCCACAGGAAAGTATAGTTAGAACTAGTTGCCAGTTTGCTAATTTTCATCGACTACACCTCGCATTTTCTATGCCTAAAATTCAAGGTGTATGTAAGAATATGAAGCGGGAACGAACCGTCTTATAAACCAGACAATAATTTCTAATGGTGTATGACATTATGTAAGACGTTCAGTTTCTGCAGCAAATTGTTTATTTGAGAAATAACCGCGCCACTTGTGGGACGGTCTAATGTGTAAAATAGTAAAATTTGAAGAAACTCACCTTGTATGTTAAGTTTCTGTACATGTCGCTTATGTCGGTTTGAAGAATGTCTCCGTATAGATAGCCTTCCTCTTCTATCAAATCTTGATCCCTTACTTTTTGCGGCTTTCCGATTGAAAAAAGAAGACTATAGCTGAACTTAAATCATTAATAGCAAAGATGCCACATAGGGAATGCAGTTTCTATGCAACTTTGAAGCCAAACAATACTTGATCCTTCAGACGTGTATCTCCATACGTTCTGCGCCATGTATTTCGTGTAAATATATCATCTGGCCTTATATGAACAACGATCACCATACTCTTGTTCACACAAACAGAGTTATTCGGTACGACGCTGTAGTTTACTGGTGCGAGCCTCTGGAAGCGGGAATGATATGCTTCATTTTAATGCTTTTTGTGAGCGTTTGTCAAGTAGTCCGCAATTGAAATTGGCACAGTTCGTGCAGATTTTGCATAGTGTTCATCAAAAATGGAACGCGAATTTGGATTCATGGAGTTATTCAGAGCTTTATATCCTAAACTGATTGGGATTCCCAACACATTTTTTTCACACAGTTTGTCTGAAGGCGTGACTCTTTCTGAAATCGTTTTCTATGTTTGGCGGCACGACGACTGCCGGTGACGTCAGTGCAGCACAATCTCCGCGCTCACTTGAAGTTTGAGACAACAGTTGCAGTATTTGTCGCGAACATCCTTCCGATACTCCATCAATCATCATCACCCTATCATCATTAAATATTCCATCATTATCGAAAGGGAACAGATGTGAAAGGGCTTGAAAGCACGCTTGAGTCAAATTGGTGTGGTGTTCGCACACAGACAAAGCATTGGTGCAAAGGTGGCCGGCGAACAAAGGAAAAGATTTTAAAACTTCGAAATTTGGAGCTTGCGCATCTTTGCGCTTGGACAATGAGGTACCGAGCATGGAGGAGAAGCATAATCGAGACAACACAACGGGTGAGGCGTCAGACACCAGCATGCCACTAGAGAAAATGTGATCGGTTGAAAATGTTTTCGGAGAGAGCTAGAGCCCATGGTGCGCAAATAAGGGCTGGCAGAACGAGGCTCCTGCAGGTTTCGTGAACAGCTCTATCCCATACTAGATGAATTACTCCACCTGAATTCATTCTGAGTCATTCACAAGCCGAGTTTTCATTACAAAAAGTATCTTCTCAGAGAAAGCCATCACGCTGGCTTCGATGTGGGGCACCCCTTTATTAAGCGATAAGATCTGAGAGAGATGAATTGTTGGAAGAGTGTCACTCCTAGATACCATGATAAGAAAATACCTGCATGGAATGTGGTGCATTCCAGAACGAAAATCACCCGACAACAATATTGGTGTTATATCAACGCTGCCATCGCAACACCGTCGATACGTTAGCATTGCAGAAACAGGGAGTCCATCCCCTGAATCCACCTGCGTCTCAGGGCAAGTACATGGTGGCTTTTGGTCCGCGATTTACCCCCTATCCGCCACCTGGGGTCGCGCCACGTAGCCTCGCCACCAACCGGCTCGAGATCTTTCAGTGAGAGAGGACCCTCAGTGAAAGAGATCCGTGGGATATATGCAAGAGTATATATGCAAAAATTTGAATTTTTTCGATTGTGTTTGTTGAGCACCTGGACTAAAAACTTCAGCAAGCTTCAGGAAGAAGGAAACTGGGCATTGTTCTATATCTTCTTGCCGCGCATTTTCCACCCAAAGCCATACAGCATTTGAATCCGCCTTGACCTATCCATGAAGTTACAGGCACCATGCAATGCGCAGATTCTTTTTTCTATAGGCACCATGCAATGCGCAGATTCTTTTTTCTATCTGCCGAAAAGGTCTTTAAATCAACCAGACTTATTGTTAAAAGAATAGAAAACTCGATGCCCCTTTCGGGAGGTACTATCCGATATTTAACCTCCACATGGTAACTGGCGCCACCACTTCCGCCAATCCGAAGAAGCACCACCGATAGTACAGAGTCCGTGAAAATGCAGTTCGGAGCCACTCCATTGTTTCTTCAATATTTGAGATAAAAATGAAACGTCATCGAGTCATATAAAGAATAATTGGTTTAATGTGGGAGAAACCCTGAGAGGCTTTCGTATCTCTGCCTGCCATGGTCCAAGGAAACGATCCTGGACCAGGAGAATAGAAACCTCTGCTAACACTAAGAGTGGAGGAGATCCAGGGCGAATGACCTGTGTACAAAAGTGGATAAGATGTGGGTAGGGAGTGGTGAAGGTAGGAAATCCTCCATTCCCTATCAAAATTAGCTCAGAGTGAGTCGTTTACTCGTTATCTTATCCGTAGTGCTGTATGGCCGAAAGAAGTCCCTCCCCCCACCAGAAGGAGTTTTTCGCAGAGTCGTATTTTGATCTTGAGATTGCGGAAAGGAATCAGTGGCTTCAAAAGTAATAGGATCACTATAGTGTCAGTTTGGC
>MU872760.1:0-10623 GCA_036418205.1 Ostertagia ostertagi | reverse complement strand
ATTTATTGCTGCCAACTAAATGCGCCCTGCCATTGTCTTCACCACTTTCCTTCATACCCTCTTTTTCAAAATCTTCTAGCTTCACTTTTTTGAGGACCACCACTGAATGAAGAATTTAAATTAATCGCAAAATTCAACAAAAAATCAGATGACCACTAATATTTGTGTCATTTATGGGAAAAAAGGGCCTAATTGGCTTTGAGTGTGACCAGGTAAGACTTTTCAAAACCCCTGCAGGTTTTGACAATTTTTGCCATTATTTTATATTTCACCCCTTTCACCCCCATAGGAGGTTAGCTAGACAAAAAACAAGAACAATGAATGCCCTGTATTGAAGCGTATTCGAATCTGTAGCGCAATATTATGCTGCTTTTCAATGGAGCGCTTCTATTGACACGCGCATTCATCCATCCCCACGCACATGCTCGTTAAACGGGGGTATCCAGCGGCGGGTTCCGCTTATTTGGTCATGGTTTCCATGGAATCCCTCGCCGTCGGATGACCCTGCTTGATTTACAGTGACCTTGAAACCCTATCCTAGGTATTATCTCAGCCCGGCTGGATACATACACCTGCACTATGAGATACACTTGATCACATTTGGAAACATGCCAACAACCCGAAATGTTTCCCACACACGGACAATAGTGCCATTATCTTGGTGACCGATGGAGAATCGTGGGGTCTTAGCATTAATGCCGCCCGTTATCAGCGTCACCTGACTCTCTGATAAGATTGTTAGGAGGTCACAGCCCGACCTGGCACTAAAGTTCTGGATGTGTCCAGTAAGTGACACGGAAATAGGTCTAGGGGTTCGAGAAGACCGGTTCTCACACCTTGAAATGTGTGAATTCGAAAAACGGAGGAGGGGAGGAGGACAACGAGGTGAGGAGGACGAGGGTGACGACGGAGCGTTACGGCGACGAATCGTGTTTGCACAGTGCGCGCCATCTATTTTGATTCGTCGTCGATCAGATGAACGAGGCGACAAGACAACGCGCGCCGAACTTTCGGCCCTTAGCGACGCGACCCATGACGATACAAAGATAAGGCCCTAGCGCCATCCGTGACGACACCCGCGACAACACTCTACTACGTCGACACTCCGCCGTATCGGCGACATCGACTCGTTCGTCATTCCTTCGCTGCCTCACCTCCCAAAGTTGCTGCTCGTAAGTTTTATGTTAGCTATTCTAACTAATCCTGATATCTGATACTAGTTTGTGTTCACGCCTAGGCTTTGGCTCTGAGCCAGCGCAGGTTTCAGGGCTGATTCAGATCTCATAAATAGGTAATCCCCTAGCGACTGGTCCCAGCAATGATTAGCCAGGTGGCTTAACCGGCCAGCCCATCAGAAACGCATACACACATCCGGCGCTCGTTAGTATTCTAGCCGTGCACATCAATTAATACTGACGGCGAGTTTCCACTACAATCGACCAACATCCGCTGATTACCGCCTATTTCCACATTAACGTCCTCAGGTAACGTGTACAACTTTTCTTTCGATGTTGGCTTCGATCCAAAATTCACATAACTTTAAATAAGTGTAATCTTTCAAAAATCCTCCTGGGCTAATCAGTGAGAAATCTTAGTGAGAAGACTGAACGACCAGTGGGAAAGAGCTATATTTGTTATTCGTGATGATTGCGAGTACAAAATTAAGGCTGACATTGAATCCACTCAAGGCGAAGGGGGCAATAAGTAGTAGCAATTCCCATGCGCCCAGCTCGGAGGCCAAATCCCGGACCGAATCTCGCCCAGGTCGTCTAAGCCCTTCATCTTCGAGTCATAACTTCTATGTTATTGTAGTGTTATTAGGAAAGGTACCGGACTGTCTGGTACCGACCTTCACATTGGCTGATCTCCACAAGTGGCTCTATAAATCAAATGCTACCACGACTGGGGATAAAAGCTGAAAACGTGGCGCACCTCAGAAGGGAAAGCTCAGTGCCAAAATTCTTTTTGATTTTGTACAATCATAGCATTTCTTCCATTGATCTCAAACCATAGTTCCAAACTGAGCCACTCGCACCATTTCGTTCGGTCTGTATCTCGAGTCGGAGTACTAAAAGACCTCTTTTGTCGTAATGCGGTGAGGCATCATCTATCCATATGCATCAAGCTGGCGAGAAACCGGTTTTGCAGGCCCACATAGAAATTAGCATAGTTCCATGAATAAACGACTTTTCAAGAAAATTCTGTTTTCGCAGAGGGTATAAAGTCTGTTTACCCAGGACTGCTGTAAATGACTTGCGAGTTTCGCCTAAGAGCTGTGAGACTTGGTCTTCAGAGTGCTTAGTCCGTCAAAGTTTGGCAGTGGGGCAGCCCTGGAAGTGTGCGCCATGACTCCAACTTCTTCACAGTAACCTGAGTATACGAGACTTAAGAGAAGCATTTAAAAGCTGCC
This sequence comes from Ostertagia ostertagi, assembly GCA_036418205.1. Taxonomy (NCBI): domain Eukaryota; kingdom Metazoa; phylum Nematoda; class Chromadorea; order Rhabditida; family Trichostrongylidae; genus Ostertagia; species Ostertagia ostertagi. The sequence goes on along the minus strand of MU872760.1, from coordinate 8,213 downwards.
TCACGGAAGAAACAAAGCTTGAATCTCTCAAAGCCTGAGGGGTCAGGACTTTCTCTCCTCCGAAAGGGTGGTTAAGCGTTTGTTAATCCTAATTAAGTGATACTGTGACCGTGCAGGCCAGGCCAATTCAAGGCTGCGCTTCCTGATACTTATAGGGCATTTTATTTGCACGGGGTTCCTTCAATTCGGCCTACACCGTAGCAAAATGGGTATTGGAACAAACCACAGGCCAGATTTGATGGTGGCCTAGATCGGGAGATGAAACTTGAGACAGATCGAGGGGATTTACAATTATTCTCCCTCTTGAGGATCGCGAAAACTAGAGCACATTATTCCTTGTCCGCCCATTCTCTATGCGAGAGCCTGCGCTCACGTTCCATAGAAGGAATGAATCTTCGAATATATCTCATCGAATAATCGAATGGACTCAATCGCCTTCTGTTTAGGAGCGGTTGTCAAGGTATGCAAGCACCTTAGCACTCCAAGAGAACCGATTCTTGCAATACATCCACAGTTCGGCCAAGAGAGCCAGCACACCCAAAGTGGCGCACGCTCTCCTCATTTTTGAGGCCCCAGTTCTAGAACGAACCCCATCTCAATACTTAACCCCTCGGTACCAAAATATATAATCGTTCGACTGCGAGAAAATAATAGTCTGACTTTCCAGCCGCTTCCCCTGCAAACCATTGTATGGCCCCAAACGCATTCCGCACATGTTTCTATGGAAGTAGAAAATCGTCGCGTTCCCGAAACGGCATAATTAACACTCACTGCGATTTCTCAAAAGCCTAGCCTCGGCTTGGCTTCGAAAGCTGGTCTAGGGCCAATAGGCCTTTTCAGTCCAGTTAGATCTCGCCATCGTACAACATACAGTAGGAAGTCGAAGTTAAGCGAGAATCTGAGGTGGATAGCGAGGACAGAAAGCTATTTGATCGATCCTGTACTTCCAGAATCAGGTCAACGCTATACGATTCACCGAATTGGAGTGCATTCATTCGCCCGCAAGGGACCACCCTATCAAAAGCAAAGCAAAACAGCCAATCTGTAATTCTCATGCGGGTTGCTCGTCCCTTTCTAGCCCTTTAATTGGTAGATTCAGTGACCTCAATGAACTGCCTACTGGCGTGTTGACAAGATCGTAAGCCGTGTAATATCTCCCTGTTCAATAATTGATATGCACATGCGCCGGTGGGGCTCGATGAACACGGGCGGCGGGGCGACGTATGAGAAGCGATGTGCCGTCCGTGTGTGTTGCATATTTGCACAGCATATTCCTCCTCTCCTATCATTCAACGATGATTATTCACATGCTTCGTCCATACACGCGTACGTGACCGGCTTGCGCTCTTGTAGAGAAGGCCCGGTCGCGTTACGCGGCTACCCGACGTCATTTGGGCATGGTTTAGCTGAGCTAGCATGACTGACCGCTTCGAGCTATCCGCAGCCTTGTGGGCGATTCCTAGCTCTAGAGTGGCGACAACTGGTCACACACCAGGGCCTCCTTGTGCTGAAGGCAGTCCTACTCCTAAGAAAAAGAGTAGTGGTAGCCGCCGTATCAGCAAGACCGGCTTATAAGGCATATTTCAGGGCCCTCCACCCCCATGGCAATAATGTGAACCTTTTGCCTATCGATTTTCGAATTTCACAGGCCTTGAAAGATGAAAACATTTTTTGCCTTGTTCCAGCTGTGTAATTCGAAAGTCTCTATAGCTTACAATAGGTATGGCTTACAGTGCCGATGTTCAGTTCCAGCGTCACCATTGGGCCTTTTGTAACCTTCCAATGGGCGTCTACCCAGGTCCCATGGAATGAAGTAGCGACAAGAGGCTTCTTTCTGAACTCTCACTCTGTACCCGTGTCACCATTGCTGTCACACTATCGGAGTGTGAAGGCTCTGAGTTCGACTCGCCTTTTACCCCCTTCGGGTGAAAATTTTCCTTTACGCAAGAAGCCATGGGAACTTCCTTATATCGTCGAGCAATTCTGGAGTACGTACTTCCCGGGACAACCGGCTATAACATGGATCGTTTTCTGGTCGTGAAGCTAGTTTCCAAGCGAAATCGTACAACGAGAGGTTTCACCTAGTAGTCTGTAAGCTCCCCAGCAAGCTTGTAACCTTCCCCAGGAAGGTCTACTCACCACGTGTTCCTACAAATGGGCGTGGCTTCCCATCCAACTTGCGACATTTACAAGAGGACTCGACTGACACGGCAACTTGTTCGTGTCGCGTGCGTGTGTCGTCGCTGGGCTGGTGCGGAGGTACAGTCGTCGGGGGCCGACTTTATTGTCTCCTTCCAATCTATCGATTTCGCCACGTTCACCTAGCTACCTCCACGTGCGTGTTTCCTTGCTGGCTGACTTACCATTTTCTTCTTTTCCTGCTTATTTTGCTTAGCAAAATATTTCTTTCCCATATTGCGAGGTCGTCTATGAGATGTCACCCCATCGCCATTTTGGAATCATCGAAAGTGAACAAAACGCCACTGAAGAGAAATCGGCGGCGCGTTTGTGTTATTTGCTTTGTGTGTTCTGTTCACTGTGTGACTGCCCGTCCACGTATTCAGCCCCTATTCATACCGTGCCTTCTTTGCTTTCGTCGTTTTCATCGTCCGACCTGGATAAAATGCTCTTTAGAGGTACTTCCAGCCGTGGCTGGGCGAGGGCGACCTTTGAGCACAGACTTTCCCCTCTGACCTTGTTCGAATCGGTTTGTGCACGTCTACTTTTTTTCCAGTTTGACCTTGACGACCTTGGCTAACTAGTCATCCCCATTGGTGCTACTCGACCAACTGAACTCGATTCTAACCCGATTTATTTCTTTATTGGCTTATGAAACGAAAGCAGTTCTGTGAGTTTTTGAAGGTTTTCCTAAGGTTTTTTCAAGCCATTCGGAAAACTAGTCTCTAATGCCTTTCGATCGTTCGCTCTGACGTTTTTGGCCCTCAGCTTCATTCTGGGATACAGGCCGGGCGTAAATATGGATCTCAACAGTGCCTTGGTATGTTCGAAATAATCAACTTCTCTGGCATCTTCGGCCAAGGCCTCCGCTGCTTCTCCCGTCGAGCGAAGAGTCACGGGTTTTCTGGAGATCGCAGTCCATTGATCCATTTTTTGAAAAATTCCAAAAGTGATTTCCAAGTTTAGGATCAAAGAAGTGCAGTTTCACTGAATCAGCGGACTATCACTTAAGGAAATACTGTCAGACCATTTTTAAAAAAAGCTTTATGGATTACTACCATACCCTCTTTGGACAATACTCCTAGCCGAAGCATTTGCTTTTGAGCTATGTATCAAGTAGAATTTCGCCTTTTTTGCGCAATATTTAAAGCAGGGAGCTATCGCAAGATACGGAGCCATTTTGGTCGCAATGCATTCAAAACCACGTGAAATACCTCCTTTGTGTTGAAAGCGGGCTAAGCCTCAGGAGGGAAAGGAGAGGCCCCAGGGTATGCGAGCAATTTTGACATTTCCCGTGTTCCTGCTTCCTCATAGGCTTAGTCCAGGAGGATGCCGACTGCCAACTTATCTTGCCATAGCGCCTAAAGCAGTCCTAGCGCTGTGCCCCCATCTTCTAACGTCGTGTCCTATCAGCCTTGCACCACTATTCTATTTTTAGCAGTAGGTTTTTGCTAGAACTGTTTAGCAATTAACTGTAGGATCGCTGCCTGTGAATCTCTTGGTGTACTTGCACTCGAAACAGAAACTAAAGGCTCAAAGAGACCGGGTTAGCCTCCGGAAGGCGTGTAGCTATAAGCCTTTCTCCAACTGATTCCACACGCGAAGGTTCCATGGCATAGGGCTTTTTGCTGGGATCCATTCATGTTGAGGATTTTGCAGGATTCCTTAAGTTTAGAGCACGCAATGACAATCTTTTGAGGTGATTTTTGCACATAATTCTGCCCTGGTCGAGGTAACTGCAGTTAGGCTGGCCACGTATTCCCGTGAAGCATGGATGGAAGAAATGATTTAGGATCGTAGTATAATTCCAGGATCCATTAGCACAACTATGAAACCGCCTACCGTTTCGGAGTGGTACGGTATAAGTTTGGCCGCTCTGTCTTCATAGCTTAAAGTCATAGCAATTTTAAACACTTCATCACCTGTCGTACGCTCGCCACGCGGACATTCGCCGACGATTGTATGGGAGTAGGGATACGTTTCGATGACGATGTGTGGGTGCTTCTGTAGCACTAGGATGGCTGGCAAGCGCGTCATGTGCATGTGCGGGCTCTGCTTTTCTATCGATCATGATCGGCGCTGGGAATCATTCACCCACTCACATCTTCTGGTGGCCGACAGCACCACACACAGCAGCAGCAACAGCTGTGGCGCTCTGATGGCACACAAATTTTATCGGGTCTCAACTGATCGATTCGACAAGCTTCTGTTTCACCGTCGTCTCTTCTCGAACAGTTACCAGGTCAACGCGAGTTGGCTAGCTTTCACGGACGTTTCAGCCCATGCGAGACTCCCAGCGGTGTAGCGGGCAATTCCTCGCACCCCAGATCTCCTCATTCATTATGTGAGACATACCATCTGCGTACGGCGCTCTGTTCCACCTTCCGATGTCTATGGTGTTAGTAACTGCGTTGAATAACGGTACCCGACATGACACACTTGCGGCTCGCACCCCAAATTATTTCACTGCAGAATTTAGCAGCGAAGGGATCGAATGGGAAGGAGTAAGGCGGAGGGAGTGTGTTGTGACCACTGAAAGAGCAATTTGATGCCTCAGGTCGCTACCTCGTTTCCCCACCTACTGTCACCATCTTCGCCTGCACCCCTTCTCCTTCCCCGAGGCCCTTATTAACCCTCTTGCGCGAAATATTCGACCGAGGTCCACCCTGCCTTATCGTCTCACCGACTTGCTGAGCGCCACCTGTGGCCGGCAAGTTGCGGCTCTTCTAATACCCTAGGGTATTCTATATCCTACCATATTCAGCTCTTCCCAAACCGGCTTCTAATAGCTTTATTCGTGCTGCTTCTACTACGTCTTACGAACGCACATCAGCCATCACCGTCTAATCTCCCTTCTGCTACATATCTCTTCTTCTTTCCGCTTCATTTCTCGCCTTCTCGTCGATGAGTGATAGTCCTGAATTTATTTGCGAGCTGGACATTGAGAGGATCTAGCACCATGTAAATTCAGCATTTGAGCTCGTCTCAGTTTGCATCCTCCTTAAAACCTCCTACTCGTTCACCTCAACATCCATCATACTTTCGCTTGAAATGTTGGGAGCAGCCATGCATTTGTGCTCCATCCGCAGCCAGGACAAGAATTGGAAAGGTACCGGAGATTTGCAGCCATTTGTGGTATACATATATGTCATTTAAATTTACGAGTTTCAGGTATCCCAGAAGAGAAATGCCCGACTATGTCAGAACCAAGAGGAGCGAAATGGAAAGCAAATTTAGAGACGGTCCCTATTTGATCAGCAGCGCTAGGCCATTCTTCCTTGTCCCCATATTGACAACGAGCTTTCAAGCTCCAAACGACCCATCACGCAGAAATCGAATTCCAGTAATAATAGACCACACTGGTACAGCACGCTTATCAGTGATTCATCAGCGTCGCTGTTAAGCCTTCTCTGAATCATTTATGGCCTACAGTACCCATAGTATTTGTGACGTAGAAGACGACAGAGCTCATGCCTCAGGTCTCCTACCGGAAATGGAGGTGAGCACGTTCTTGGCCGCTGTTTAGCAGAGAATCCAACAATGAACTGGCTAGGATAGCTCACGTCACTCCTCAGCTTTCAAAGGTAATTCCTCCCTTGTACCGCAATTAAGTTTGCTCATGGGATGAAATTACTTCACTAAAATCCCTTGAAATCGTTACCGTATACCGTATACGTGTATGTGCAGCATTGTATAGGAAGGCTTTTGACCCTTTCCAGACTAACAAGGAAGGTCTTTCAGGGTGTGCCAAGCTTTTTCAAAACGGTCTTTTGCATGATATAGGGCACATGCGGGAACCACAGAACCATGGTTAATTTTTCCTGAACGGCCCTCTGAATACCAGAAAAGGGGGTCCCTAGTCACACCTTTTTCACCAGTTTTTCAATCAAAGTCTATTTGTAAGGGTTACTGACGGTCCTAATCATGAATATGGTACTAATTATTCATGCTAACTCCATTTTGCGCGAATTTTGAAACGTCAACTCGAAATGCAAAAATTTGTCACCACGAGGAATCGAACTAGGGACCCCTTTTCTGGTATTCAGAGGGCCGTTCAGGAAAAATGAACCATGGTTCTGTGGTCCCCATATGTGCCCCAATGTCATGCAAGAAACCATTTTGAAAAAGCTTGGCACACCCTGAACGACCTCCTTAAGAGAGTTACATCCTATGCAATCGGACCATTGATTTGTCTAAACATCCATAAAGGCGATTATATGCCATTACAAAACATTCAATTATTATGGTATTTTCGAATGGGACTGCTGCCGGCAACGGGAATACGCTGTTATCGACGTTTCTGATTTGCGTCTCTAACCTTTCTATGCAACGTCAGCATAAAGCTTATTTTTGCTGCTTAACTAGGGTTCTAGAAAATCGCCGCCGTCGTAGCCTCCTCCCATACAAACGCTCACCATGGAACCGACACGCGGCCATACGGGTATCTAGGAAACGAGCGGGTAATTTGCTCTCAGAAGGGTACGTCTTGATTTATTTATTCACTTGTACTCGTGGTGCATAGGCGAAATTGCTGACGCGTCAAACGATAGAACCTTTCAGGAAATTTTTTAAATGAGCCATGTGCATAGATTTCAAAGTATCCACCATCCACCGCACCTTGGAATTTTAGCAGGTAATTTACCAGTGGAGTAAGGTGATGAGTGGTGGGCGGTTGATTAGCGCGGATTACTGCGCCTACGGTCCAGTGTCAAACCCCAAATCGAATTCCATGCTCAAGTCAACACTTTTAATACTTGTTTCCGGAAAGCATTTGTGAGAATGAAAGCACTGCCTTGTACTTTGGCTGACCCAGCAGGCCATTCTTTACATGGGTTGAATCGCAATTAAGGACTAGTAAAGGGTCAGGAACAGGGTGGAAATTGTTGCAGAGGAACATGGCCGCCGCTGCTGTACGATTCCCCCTTACCGGTGGTCCCTGTACGATCCCTTTTCCCCTCCACAAATCCGGTTTTAAATATTATAGAAGGATAGGTTAGCTCTAGGTGCACTAGAGGGAGGCAGCGAACGCCCGCGATTTGAATCCCAAAATGGATTCGCCGAGAGATGGCCTCATCCATCTATCCTTTCGGACTACTTAGCTCTATCCACCTTCGGCGCAGGAAATACAAAGGGAAGGACTTGTGAGCATAGACAGTTGAGCAGTCTCGCGCTCCGGTATATGTAGCGGCATTAACTGTCCGTGGTCGCGTTGCGTCTTTCTATTGAGCGCACTTGTTGAAAAAATGGCCAAATCTACATCCATTTGAAGGACTATAACTTTCTTCGTTCAGAACCATTTCAGAAAAGGAAAACAGATTCTGAATAAAAGGGACATCTAGTTTCTAAATTTCACTCAGCCTTTTTCTAGACACGTTTTACCTTACCCCGCGACTTGGAGACGTCGAGGATCTGTCGAGAACGTTGAAAATTCATGCGAGTTTTCTTCCTTTGGAAGACTATAACTTTCTTCATTGACAATCTTTCAGAAATCTGATGAAACATTGTAAAGTAGAAGATTTACTCTTTCTGGCAGGTGCTGCAGCTGTTTCGAAAGCTTCTCTGTTCGCGAGAAATCTGCGTCGAGGATCTATCGAGGATGGCTTCCGAGCCAATCGAAAACCCTATTCCTCCTTCGCCGATGCAAGGAACTTCTTTGAAAACCTTCAAAATGCTTCTAGGACACGTCATTCGATGGAGTAAATTGAAAATGATGCACTTGGCGCAGATCCATTCCGTTCTTGTATGCGCCATGCAGTGACCCCACTCGGAGTCATTTGAAAGGTGTTTTGTCCTACATGACGACTTGCTTTTGCAAACCAAAGATGTTTCTAGTCTTAATAAATTAGAGTAACCCTCATGGCCATAGAACAGTCTGATCATTCCTTTATTCCCGTCGCTTCCTTTCCAACCCGTTCTGATGAATGACACATTTGCGGTTGCAGTATTTGATGATGCCAAGAAGGCTGCGAATCTGCCTGTTTTGAACTTTCTACAAGATACTGTTCCTCCACTAAGTTCTCAAAGCGCTTACATGA
>MU872758.1:2692-16893 GCA_036418205.1 Ostertagia ostertagi | reverse complement strand
CCTTCTTCGTTTTCCTCCTCAAAATTGCCCACTCTCTCCATGTCCATCACCCGACGACTTTTAGCGTTTTTTTGCAGTCGACCTACCGTAGTTAAGAAAATAATATTATGCAAAATATGCCTGTTTCCGATATATGAAATTAAGTTGTCTGTTCAGGTGGGCCAAATCACTGCGACTACATATTTCCATCAAACGAGCTACGCGCGGCGGGTTTTTCTTCGCGTGTACTTGTGTTGTCGATACAAGTTCAAAAGTCTTACGGGTGAGGGTACTGCCCATGGTTTACGCTAACTATCCCTACGGTCAAAGTGCTTTCTTGGGAAATGGTGTAGTCATCACTTGAAGCCTTCCTCAGCGGTACTACGGTATCTACTTTTGTCTAAATCTTACTCCATTCGTGCCGCTTACCAGTATTGCCAGCGGAGTAGATGTAGTAGCGCCATTCAGCACAAGCACAGTACTTGGTTACGCCCCTATCGGGATTTGCCAAGCTCATGTAGTCCTCCCTCGTTGTTTGATAGGCCCTGTTATGGGTAAATGAAGAAAAACTTCAATCTCTGAATCACATGGCACTGCATTTCATTGCATAGGTCGAAGGTTCCAGGTATACTTCAATTCGGAGCAGAATGTATGTCGCATTCCCGTAAAGGAGCGGTCCACGTCGAGCCGGTCTTTTGCTCGTTTTGTTTTTGCTTTGAAGTGCCAGTGCCACCGTTATCCTATCCGGAGAAGAAGTCAATATTGAACCCCACTCAAATCTTTCGATGCTTCAATTTTTTGAGTTTAGATTACTGATACCGTTTGGATGCATAAGAGTACCATCTTACACATCGCACGAAGCCGCAAATTATCCATAGAGTTTAGGTCAAGTGCATATGCATATGGCTTCATAGGTCTGAATTAAAGGACCTCCCACGGTAAGGTCGGAGGTCGAAAGAAGAATACTATACCCAGTCGAACGGCAGGCGGGCCCTCAAAAGATGCGGAGACGATGCGCGTTTTGCAGCGAAGTGTATGCTTCAGTGAACTAGCAAACTTGACATCACTCCGCGACTCACCAATGCCACCCATGCCAACCATTTGATCACCTCTCCTATAACTCCTTGAGATTGTATACTATGTACTCATAGTGAAACGCTCGGAAATGGACTAATCTGTTCTGACCTCATAATAATACATTTACAAAATTAAAATTTATTGCATTATGTAGAACATAAAATCTTTGCAATGAAGGTTACAATTCTATTTGTAACCAACACTTGCAACACGCAGATTGAGGCGGCATTTCAACGTTTCCATCGCCGAAGCTTTATTGTATCCCTTTTTGGCGTTTTCTTTCTCAACGGGCCGACGAGTTCGAAACTCTATCCAAACTACTTTCACAGATTTTTTTCTCATCACTCTATATGGGTTTCGAAAATGAAGAAAAAAACCGGCTCGCATTGGGTCGTGGGCGAAGTCCTCTGGAGCGAGTCTTGTGCTATAAACCGATAAGGAGCTCACTCAATCCCATCGCGTCCCTCAGAGGCTCTTTGAGCAACCTGCCCCAAACACTCTACCCAAATCTTTAGTACGTTTCTGCCTTCAGACCATTGTTTCGACCCTACACATACATACGTGCAAAAATGGACGTGAGATAGCTAAGCTTCCCCGATTTCTTTGGACGATGATTTTAATCATAGTGACTGAATTTAATATTATTCAAATAAACCACTTTTTTTTACTTTTTCCATGAGCTGTTCTACACACTATATTATAGGGGTAATAGGGGTAAAAAAGGCACATTCAATACGACGGGATTCGAACTCTCGTACCATTCAGAGCGAGAAGATGAGAAACTTTACTTTCCTTATTGTTTCCAAGATTATCGTAAGGAACAGATTAGTGGCTCATCCCAAGGAGCTAGGGAATTTCGTGACAGACAGACAGACAGACAGACAGACAGACAGACAGACAGACAGACAGACAGACAGACAGACAGACAGACAGACAGACAGACAGACAGACAGACAGACAGACAGACAGACAGACAGACAGACAGACAGACAGACAGACAGACAGACAGACAGACAGACAGACAGACAGACAGACAGACAGACAGACAGACAGACAGACAGACAGACAGACAGACAGACAGACAGACAGACAGACAGACAGACAGACAGACAGACAGACAGACAGACAGACAGACAGACAGACAGACAGACAGACAGACAGACAGACAGACAGACAGAAACAGACGAAGACACATAGTAAGTGGGATAGGTCGTTGACGTTAGTTATCGCTTTCAAAATCAAAATCCTGCCAACAGATTCCTTGGGCACCGCGTTTCTCATTTTCTTCGTTACAGATGATTCTTCGCTGCTCCTCCTCATTCATTAGGCGTTCGCGGGCCATCTCTGGCCGTCACGTCCAAAACATATCTTCAGAAGTACAAGCCGAAAACCACTACGGAGGGGACGCGAACGTAAGTTGATCCAGGTTGTCATAGAAATCATGGTTCTCCTCTGGCTTCGTAATGATTTTTTCAAGCGATCCGATCTCGTTTTTGCTCAGTAATTGGCCCACTCGCCAAGCAGTGACACGCGCGGCGACCTTTGACGAGTGTTAAATACTGCATCTAGAGCCTAGAATTTTTAAGTTCTCAGCAGGGTTTTTTGAAACCCCTTCCTAATATATGAGCTGCCGCCGGAGACCTTTTCGGGAGCTATCAGCGGCTTTGAGAGCACTCGCGAGATTTCTCCTTCATAGCTTTACACATTCTAGGCGATTAAGACGAGGTGTCACGTAGTTGGAATCATTTCTAGCCCAATCTTATGGAGGACTTATTCCAGATCCCGGGCTATTGTAGCGACATTGTTATGCGCATCTTATACAGCACGACTACGAATTTTTTCGTCAGTACTAATTTGGGATGCATGCGACTGTTCTAACTGTTTGCATATTTATTGAACCTGCTGACTAAGGGCTGCGTCAGCATGCGACCCGTTGTATTTCAGCTGATCATGTGCTGGTGAAACCCACATCCCAAGTGGCTCTTTCGCTTAACTATGGAGGTGAGAGCGCGAAGTGGACGGATTGTGAATGCATGAGGGGAAGAACAGCCCTCGCTCTCTCGTTATTTTCCTTCTTTGAGCATGATTTTACGCATTAACGACGGAACCTTTTCCCACTATCGCGTGGGACCAACGCGATTTCGTTGAGCGTCGCCGCCTCACCTCGCACCCGCGAGTTTTTTTTTATTGTGGATAAGCAAAAAGTAATTTCAGCAATGTTTAATGCGTAAATGATCCAAGCATATGACAGTAGGAACGACGGCCAAAACGACGAGCAGCGGTAATGAAAGGGCAGCATTTGTTCACTTCCCCCGCAATGGGAGCTAATATCAGAATTCCCCCGAAAATTAGCGGAATAGGCGACTGGCAGCCTATATGGGCTGCCATCGCCCCACGAGCACCCTTCTTGGCAGGCCATATGGGCTGCCGCTGGCGTGAATGTGTTGAGCCATCCCTCTGCAGTAGTCAACCTCTCCCCCTAGAAAATTTCTATTTGTGTCAATATCTTTTTTTGAAAAGAGCCATTCACTAGAGAATTCCATTCAAGCTACAGGAGCATTTTGAATGTAACCCATTCTTTTCAGTATTCGCGTCTATCCGAACAATCGAATAGAAGTCACATTGTCTTTGGGGGCGAGCGATGAAATCATTCGGACTGCTGAGACGGCGATAAACGACTTCTACTCTGGCGAGCTACTTGCACAGGGCGATGAAACAGAAAAGATGGGCGAGGTCAGTGATAGTTTCTGAAAAGCAAGGCACCTTCCGTGTGTTCTGAAAATTCTGAATCGCTATCAGCTGTTTTAGCGCTGAGACTGCGCTATACTTTCCTGATTTCTGATATCTTATAACTTTTCTTCTTTTTTCGAAGTTCCTCTTGGCTTTTCATTTCCTTTTTTTTTCTTCTAACTTCCTTATTCTTGTTTTGATCGAAAAATTTTAGTCAACTTTGAATGAAATTCAGTAATTAACAGTAATTTAATTCGAATTCAAGTTTAACGCAGTTAGAGATGGTTTTTAATTACACATTAAATGATCAGACGATAAGGAGTGGATGAGCTCCTGTGCGATGGCCCACGCACTCTGTTTGCACACACAATTGAATGTATATTTAGGAACTATTAAATGTCAATTGGATGTCTATGAAAAATGCTCTTTGGGCCTACTGATCCTCTACAGACAAGTTCGGTACCCCCTTAAGCCGACCTCGGAGTACAGAAGGCCTGTTTCGTCCAGGCGACCACTCGATTGCCCGCGACTGTTTGTTTAGTAGCAGGCACTTGCACTACATCACTTCCGCGCACACTCTTTTCATTTTCTCGTCCAATTTTGCGAAAAATGGCTCTCTCACATTCCATATTAGCTTGTAGCGCACTGCTTGGTAAGTGGGTGAGGGTTCTCGACGTTCCGTCTCAGCGGGAGTTTTTGTTATAAAACCAGACATTCTTTCGAGACATTCGCCAGCGGTTTTATTTCTTAATTTCGGTTTTCATTTACTATCTTACTATTCCACATGTTATATGTCGCAATTGATATTTCAACCTAATCATTCCCTTACATGTGGCACACCTTATGTAGGCTCCACAGGCCACTTCCTCCCTTAACTGTATATGCGGTGATTTCAGGTCATGGAGCACTATTTCGGTGGATTTTGGTCTGTGGGAATATTTGATGATCCTTACGGATACCACTGGACAGTAATACGCAGGTATTATACGGATTTCCGTATTTGAGCATTCGATCTCGATAACAAACATATTTTTATCATCTATAACAACGAGTTCTTTTCTATATTAGAATCTTAAGTGCTACCCCACATCCTAGCGCCCTCCACGAATTGATGAAAGTGGGCACCTTTCCCATGTACGGTGGTCCGGTTGTACATGAACGGTTTGGAAATTTGTTTCTTTGAAAAAGTTACTTACAAGTGAAGGGATCCCAGCGTCGAAGTTTGGGGCCATTTCGTAGTGAAACCCTATACTCACCCCTTTTTACCGGGGGGTGTTTTTCGGCACGCTGATTTTCAAACTGCCGTCTCCGACAATATTTGCGGAAGTTGCTAACACGAGTTACAAACGGTTTCAAATGGAACTCGCGCCTGTTTAAGATGAGACACCCTCAGCCACGGTGCCGGCAGCGGCGGCCTGGCAGAGTGGTAGTGGGGGCGCATGTTGGTGGTGAGACTATGGTTCGGATCCTGGTCATGATGAAGTTTTTGCATTTTGTAATTTTGCTTGTTTTCAAGCTGAAAGACCATTCAGTGTTGAAATTACGCCATGTACAACGCTGTCAAGTGTTTGCAACGTGTTCTGTTGTTGGTATCTTTGCCGTTTATAGATTGGTCTCTGTCACTGACAATGACGTCACTTTCTGTGACGTGGCAGTACCCCATACCCTACCCTGTACAATAATTGATCGAAAACTTCATAAAGAAATTAGGTCGTACTTGAAAGGAGCATGCAAACACGTTGCAAACACTTGAAAGCGTTGTCCATGGCGTAATTTCAACACTGAATGGTCTTTCAGCTTGAAAACAAGCAAAATTACAAAATGCAAAACTTCATCATGACCAGGATCCGAACCATAGTCTCACCACCAACATGCGCACCCACTACCACTCTGCCAGGCCGCCGCTGCCGGCAGTGGGCTGAGGGTGTCTCCCATCCCCCCCTGTGTCTCTTCTAACAGCCATTCATTTGAAACCTTTGTAACTCTGTTCAGAGAATCGTTCCGCAAATTTGGAGGACGGATTTGAAATCAGCGTCCGAAAACACGTATGTGAGTATAGGTTTCATTACGAATGGCCACTTCGACCTGGGATCCTTCCCTTGTTAGCGTTAGTTGACGATTGGAGTTTTCAAGCATACATTATACGAAGTTATACGATCTTTAAGAGGAGGTTATGGTGATAGGAACATTTTCCAGAAATGTTTAGCAAGTTTGGAATAGCAAAAAGTTAGGGTGGACTTATAAGGGTGGATTTATGAAACGCAGTGCGTCAGGACGTCACTGCGCTGGTAAATATTCGAACAATAACGAGTATCCACAGCATAAGTTTATCCTCCCAAAACTACGAGAACGAAAGAAAGAGAGTCTTCCTAGGTTACGTAACCCAATCACTTGTCCTCAACATTTTCACGTCATAGGTCCCTCCGGTTTCCATGGACATATTTTCCGCAGGTATGCGAAAGTTGAAAGCGTATTCATGTGTTTTCAATAAAATTTGACGGTCCTCTTTGATCACTGTTCTATGGTACCAATTTGTTGCAGTTTGTTAATTTAACTATTGCGGTGATTACTGTTATTACGGAAATGGGACCAGTAGCTATACAATAGCAATGCTTCAAATTCAATTCAATTATGAAGTCACGAGTTTTGGATCGATTAGTGAGCCGCTCGTTTCATTCCCGATGTTCTCAAGCAAAAAATGTTTTTTTCAAGTTTTCCTGCCAGTCGAAGTTTGTTCATCTTTGGCCAAAGTAGCTGCCAAAAGTAGGTGAATCGAAAGATTGGATTCCAAAATTAATCTACAAAATCCCTTTATCAGCTCCGAGGAAATTCCAACTATATTTGGCACTGTCTCGCCTGAACCGAAGTTTACCGACAAAGAAAACCCCGGTCGTTTCTATCTCAATTAGATTGTTGCATTTGGAAACAAGTGGTTGAAATGTCTGGACGTCTGTCACTAAGAAACCTTGCCTATGTGGTTTCGAGCACTGACAAAGTGGGGCGGGGCAGGGTCAAGGTCTGTTGTTTACTAGTAACAAAGGAGATCTGTCGTACCTGGATTGAGTTTTATCAGGAGGTGGTTCGTATCCGTTCCGTCGCTCATGAAACTACAGCGAGTTTGTGGTTGAACGTGGGAGTTTTACGATAGTAGGCCTGGGTGGTCGACGAGCACATGGAGAGTTCGCGTTTCAGCTGGTATATACTGCCCTAGAAATGAGCTTGTTGGGGTAAGATAGTAAAATATATAGATAAAATTGGTGGTAAAAAGTAGGCGGTGACTATTGGTGAGGAATTTTTCCGAGGGTTTACCGTTTTGGTGAGGAAAAGTGTGGCGGAGTTTCTGTCCAAGGTCCACCTTGTGGGGGGGGGTTTCGTAAAATTTTGGCAAAGTCAACGATAGGACGACCCTGGGCGGCAGCAGGGCCGGGAGGCGGAGAGTGTCAGCAGACATGAGGATATTTCAAGGCAACGTATAGCGATTGTGTCGCAATTTTCATGATGAAAATATGCGTATTCGGTCACTTACGAGGAACTCTGGAAATCTGCAAAGCTTCACTCCTTCTTACAAGTTTACATATCATTAAAATCTACACCAAAAGGGAGATATCGGGTTGTTACGAAAACGAGCTTTCCGGTTCCACAACTCAACTCACTCTTGTAATCAATTCAATTTTCACAGAATGAATCGTCCGCTAATTGAAAATTCTTTTCTCGCTGCATCCCAACTTCCGACGCACTATTTTTGAGATATGCCTTATCTTCTCACTTCGATTCGAGCATGAAATAGGCTTACCGCTGAATTTTCAATTTTTTGGCAATTGATATGTCGAAATACCTGTTCTGTGTGTCCCGCGAATAGGCTTCATCAGTACAGATTTCTTCAAACTTTCGACTGCTGCCGTACAACGTCAGAGAGAGGTTAAAACTTCCTTTCAGTGGCACTACTTATGCACGTGGTGTGTTTCTGGTGCCCATGGCCTTGGTAGCGGAGGGCAGATCTACCCCTCCAGAGGCCCTGTCGCTTTGGCAAGAAGACAGAGCGGTGACGAGTTTGCAGCGTGTGCAGTGTGTCGATGTCTATAGTAGTGGCGCATGCAGTGAGAACGCTATTCTAATTGACGCAGCTCTATAGCACTCGCGACGCGACTCGTTCGCTAACTTTGCTTCTTTTGCCGCGGACAGACCTCTTTGGGAGTCGGGAGACATTCGGAAACAGAGGCCTTGATAGAACGGATATAGGTTACATGGAGACATAAGTTGTTGAGCGGGGACTAGGAACGACAGAGAGAAAAAGAATTTGCTCATTTCTCCAGGTTCTTCCGCTCTCCAACGTCTTAGCTACCAAATACTTATGACTTGCTTCACTCACTCAAAATCTCCCCCTCCTAACGACTCTATGAAGCGCACGTCCCTTTTACACAGCTTTCGAGTTTCCCTGTTTTCAGATCACCATCGTTCGTGATGTTCGATGTGAATGGCAAAGGGATTGCTTTTGCCAGAGAAGGCGGAGCTAAATCATAGTTCTCTTGTTGTCTTAAATGCAGTACTGTAACATATGATAGATATGGTTATTATAATAATTGAATATGAGTTATGCTTCCTTATGTTATTTTGCAAGTGAAAAAGACGGCGCTGCTTGCGACTGAAATCTACGATAGGTAAGAGTACAGGGTGGCCGAAAAGTATAGGACGCGGCTTTGACCGCTTGGCACTGAGCCGTGGAGTATTTTCAGAGTGTTTCGAAACTCTTCGAAAGCTTCGAAACTATGTAAGAAGCACCATAAGTGATTTGGTCCAAAGTTCATCTGAACTCTCGCAATGAAGATTTTTTTGCATCGACCCATTAACAAGAGGCTGCCTAATGACGGTCTCTGAAATTGCAACTTCGGAAAGCGACTCGGTATTCCCTCTTCAACTCTTTGGAACATGCTCGGTGCTCTCAAGGTTTAAGCACAAGTCTCCGGGATTGCGAAAAGTGGAAGTTGAAGAACTGCGCACTCTCAGAGGATTGGGGCAATCACCTAGAAGAGGATGGCTCACAACGATGAAGCCAGCGTGGGTCACATCGCTTTTGATCTCAGGATCTGCCGTCACTCCTTCCAGAAAATCTTGGGAAGCAATCATTATTTGAAGAGGTTACCGACTCTTTCTATGCTGGTTTTTATTGGAGCAACCCGAATAGGTTCAACTGATAAAATGCAAAATGTTTCTGCATGAGCTCGAGGTGCGCCGCATCGCTCTTGTGGATTGCGTTAATGAGAAAATTTTCGAACTAAACTTCTTTGCGACCACCAAAGTCAGAGGCATTTGTTGCCAGAAAGTGAGAGCAAGTCTCCGAGATAACGTCTAGTTTACAACAAGCTTCCTCCCAAAGGTGAGGTGGTCTGTGACAGAGGGTAACATCCAAAAATGCAGCTCCATTGGAGTTCATCTTCCACAGATGTTGGAATTAAGTCGAAGGTCTTGCAAAAGACTTTGACCAGGTACGGTATGTTGTTCTGGATTCACAAGCATTTTGCTCAATGGTCGTTTGCTCTTCAATGAAGCTGGGCTCCTTAATACGCATTCAAGTCGACCAGAGCCATCTTGGGCCTCACTGTTTCCTCGGTCGACTTTTAGCAAGGAGTTATGCCGTACCTTCCTCCTCCAGGGCCTTACCCGACTAGCTGCCTCTACTGTTGCAGGATGTGTTGTAGAGCGAGACCTTAAGACTTCTCCAGCTCGGTGGGTGCTCTGAAGTTAGCGCTTCAGAAGAGGTGGGACGACATCGCCGTTGGCTACCTGCGGCGCACTGCTGATTTTGTCGTTGGACGTCAGAAGGCCTCTCTCAAAGCAGAGTCGTCAAATTCAAAGCACCTTCTGCACAAGTGATCAAATAGCTTAACTATATCTTTGTGTGAAGTCGGTTTTCCTGATCGAGTCTCTTTCTTGGCTTTTACACACAAAAACATGGCGTCCTATACTTTTCGGCCACCCTGCTCGTATCCGGTCATCTGGCGAAAAATTTTATTAAACATTTTGTATTTCACCCTGAGTTGGGTGAAAATTATGGACTTGCCAGAGCTCAAAATAGGCTGCCACAAGCCTTTCGAAGTGATTTGGAATAAAAAAGGCTTTATTGAATTGATGACGCTCATTCGGCTTCATAATTATTCGATTTTGAAAAGATCACATGTGCGCTGAACCAATAGCCCTGCATGAAGTCACCCGTCATCGATCAATGAGGTGAAAAAATAAGAATCGAATGCGTTAATCAGAATGGCATCCTCAATTTCACACTATTGTCATAAATTGTTATGTTGTTAGTATTAAAGATGATCTCGAACCAGTAAAAAAAAACTGTATTCTGACAGAAAAGCTTCTGAAAATGAAGCTGAAAAACGGTAAAAGGCAAAACAACACCGGAAAAGTTTTACTTCGTTTAGCAGAAACCGCACGTCTTTTTGCACATGGACTTCATCATGGAGATTCTGTCCTTATCGGTCGACTGACACAGGCCCTCCTTTCTTGTGTGTTTTTCGCATATTCGAGAACGATCCTTGCACACCTGAAGCAAAGTTTCACCTCACAAGAATTTGAGGCTACAACCAGGGTGGAAATCGTGTCTAGGAATTGACCGCCTCTACTGCCTACCGCAGTTGAGCAGTCTCGCGCTCCACTATGGGGGCACTGATTACACGCGGTCGGCGTCGCGCGCTGTGCCTGGGGCGGTATTCAATCCTTCCCCCAGGGGGATATATCCCCCTACTCTGATTCAATCCTCTGGGGGGACAAAAAAGGGTTGCGTCATAGGACCTAGCATACCTCTGTGTTTCTACCTGCCAGACAGTTAGAGCAGCGCGACCCCTCATAGGAAAGAGTGCTCATCGGTGGAGGAACACAGAGGTATGCGAGGTCCTATGACGCAACCCTCTTTTGTCTCCCCAGAGGATTGAATCAGAGTAGGGGGATATAGGCGCAATGTGCTCCGGGCAGTGGAGGGTAGCCAATTGCGAGGGGGGGGTGGGGGTGAGGGCTGTTCACATGATGCAGGCGTTGAGAAGCTGACATTGTTCGAAATTTGGCCTGGTTGATCCGCCAGTCAGCGCGCGGTGACTGCCCCCCCCCCCGAGGCACATAGCGCCGGGATTTATCCTCCTGGGGGAAGGATTGAATACCGCCCCTGGAGTGGCCGATGCCCTTGCGATTGGAGCGATTTTGCACCAATTGCAGGAGCGACGGATCGCTTGAGCGATCCATCGCTCGGGCCGTGATGTGCCATTGGCCGTTGTGGCAGTGAGCGATCAATCTCTGCCACGTCAGTCAAGGGTATTGATCGAAGGGGATGGGCAGCGATTGATCGCTCCCTGCCACAACGCCAATGGCACATCATCGCGGTCCGAGCGATGGATCGCTCAATTTGTGCAAAATCGCTCCATTCGCAAAGTCTGACATCGCCCAATGCGCTAGTCTAAAATCGCACCATGTATCCTCTATTTGAAAGATTATAAGTTGCTCTAGCGAGTTTCCACTCTCTTAACACGTTGACGACATCGCGTGTTTTGGCATTTTGCATCGCGTGGAACAGGAGCGATTTTGCGAGCGCGCCGTCCTCACCTTACTTCCGCTTATTTTTTTTAAAATGCACAACAACTTGAATCTCATAGAATTATTTCGGCAAGGATGAAAGCATAAAGGTTAGCTATATAAATGGCAGTAGATTTTTGTTCAGAAGAACGCATAATGACCACGAAGAAGCAAAAAACATCACTTTCGCTGCGGAATGAAGTTAAAAGCATTTATACCCTAAGTTCTTCCATCAAATACAAATATCTTGAAACTCACAGAGTTTTGTATTAACTGCTTCTACAATATTTCATGTGAATGTTTACGACAGTGAAAGGAATACTAGGAAAGAATTTGAATGAAAGTTTTGTGCGTTCAGAAAATCTTTGCTAAATCAAGGATATTTGACCACTCTGGCTGCCATGTGGTTTATAGTTATGCTAATGTATTATCTATAGAATGAATGCAAAAACTCGAGAAGAAGGAGCGCAAGCACGATAAAAATGAAGACATAGACTTGACGCGCATGCGCGTCAGAATGTCCGATGCGGTGCGAAATTCTGACGCGCATGCGCGTCAGCCTGTCGTCAACGTGTTAAATCTTCTCCGGCAAAGTCGTTGTTGCCTTAGTGAGGGATTCGATACTTACCATTCGCCGTAACTCAAACCCTTACCATTCCACCGTTATGTGAATTACAATAGACTAGTATTGGGAAGAATTGCAAGAAAGAATGGATAATACGAATTGTCCTGTTTCTATTTCGAAGGAGGTCGTGAAGAAAATTTTATCGGTTTTTGTGCTTCCATTTTGTTTTGACATGAAGCAAGTTGCCAAGGTTCTTTACTTATTTCAGAGAGTTTCTTTATCTAGCAGTGGGATCAGCCTCGTTCTGATTTATATTCTTATCACTTTTCCAAAGCGATGTGGCATACTCGAGGAGCAGGTCTGTATGATCTTTTCCAGCTCAAGATAGGCCTGGAAGAAGCGGAAATAGGTCAAGATATCGAGGTTACACTCGGCCCATTCGCAGTAAATAACTATATCCTGAAGAAGATTCTCAAAGAGCAATGTAACGAAAGCGAGAGCCTAGAAGACTGTGCAGGTAGTGGTCGGATATTGTGATGGTGCCAACGATTAGCCAAAGCTTCTGATGGAAGCACGCGTGTGCACAAAGTTATGGACGAGCTCCCTTCCAACCCGTGATACTAGTTGTGGTTTCCAGCTGTACGGATGAAGCTGGAAAGTCCAAAACATTCGATAAGAGCGTGCCGCGAAGGTTATGTTGCCTTCAAAACGGCGGCTGGCCTAGCTCTTCGGAGCCATTTAGAACTGCTACTTCGAAAAAATACTCCTAACATTATTTTGAAACACACCAGAACTCCAACATTTTTGGCAAGTATTCCTCATCGCGAGAGGGATAACTCACCCTGAAAGGGTGGCTCGGATGCACATGGCACAGTCGATTTTGCAGAAGTGGAACCCGTTCGTCTATGGATCTACGGACCCTTTTGCTGAACAGACCTCTTGCCTATTGACTGTCACTCTTTCGATGACCTGGATAGTCCTTTAATGAGCAATATTTCGAAACCCATCATGATGCTGAAACGATGTTCGACGAGTGCACTGCCTGCCTCCAGAGCTCCAGCATTCCGGAAAATCGTACTGATCAAAGGCAAGGGTCGGGATTTCTGGTCGAAATTAAGCTTTCCCCGAGAAAAGTGCAGCGGTACGCAAGCGGAAAGCACGTACACAACTTTCGGGATGATTTGACAAGGCCGAGGCGCTAAGGCCCTAGGATGCAGCATTGGCCCCGCCCAACACCATTGAGCCCGCCCACAAATCAGTGCTATTTCGGTTCGCTGTTACTAGAGGGAGGGTTTTATTTGCGGTGTTGTCGACGGTTTTTTGGCGTTTTCCGTGCAATTCCCCAATAAGGCTTGCGCTCGTTCCGGTGACTAGTTGGGGCAGGGGATTATCAAAGTGTCAACGACTCCATTAATCTTTCACAAAGCGGCAGCGGTGCTTGTCGTGACCCATCTGTTCGTCGTTGTGATGGAAATGCACCCCCCCCCCATAATTTTTTTCCCACTCCATGCAACTATTACTGGGCTACACATTAACCCATGTGACAACAACGCAAATTGGAAAAGGCGGGCTCATGGGGCTACGCTTGACTTCCCCTCAGCATTGGGCAAAATGTCAAAATGTCACTCGGAGCGGTTTTTCTATCGATTTTTTGACTTCAGCAGGATATCAAATACAATTACAGTTTTGAGCTTTTATCATAAACTGTTAAAGGGAGAATCGGAAGGTTGGGAAAGGTAACTTGTTGGGTAAAAATTTCCGAAGTTCATGCGTATAGCACGATTTTTGAAACAGTTCCAATCCCTACCTGTGTCTGAAGACTGAAAACAGCAAGAAGACCTGATCAGTAATGAGACTTCAGCCCAGCAATGCAAAGTCCCATATAAAGTGCCTGCGAGCTCAATGCTACATTCTAAAATTTTATATTAATCAGCTCCCATTGAGCATTTCTCACCACACTAAGCACCACCTAAGCATACAGTACCGGTCAAAAGTGTTCGCTGAAACCATTTTTCGTGCATTATTTCTTCTCGAATTGAGCAATGCGTGCGCTTATAGTAATGGGATGTCATAAAGCTTATAGTAATGGGATGTCATAAAGGTTTCAAATGATGAAAGAAGAAAATGATGGGGTGGCACCCACCGCTGGGTGCCACTGTCACCAAAGGGTTAAAGAAGATATAAATTGCCAATCCTCACCTTCACTGCATCGGTCTCCTCCTTATTCTTCGTTCCTTCAGTCTTCGTTTTCACCTCCTTAGGCTTCGATTCATTGGCTACCACG
>MU872757.1:5826-16898 GCA_036418205.1 Ostertagia ostertagi | reverse complement strand
GCAAAGAACAGGGGGTCTCGTATTCAGCCGACCGAAAAGGGAGGGGGTCGTATCCACAGACGGGCTGCAAGACGGCTTGAAAAGTGCAGTGTCCGGGAGTGCACTTTCAGCCTCTAATGTTCTCCAGGAGCTCTGCACGCTGTCGGAGAGTCACACAGACATGAGCTCCATGGGAGCATTAAAGCATGCAGAGCACTATAAGTCTCACCATCAGCTTATTATCCTTAATCGACGCTATCCGGACGGCGCTTTTGCTCCGCGGCATAGATCAAGAGTACAATAGACAATAGCCAAAAACTTTGTTACAGTGTAGTGCAAAAACATGGTCTGTCTTCGATGATGAAACATTCCTGAAATCCCGAGGAGAACAAAGTGTAGAGCAGTTCATGGGAAAGTGAAACAAGAGTGCCATATAACAGCACAATACAACTCAATCAGGATACTAACACCTTCTTCAGGAAAACAGAAGACTTCAAAATGCGAGTGCGAACTCTGCCCACAGATAGGTGCACGGCGTATACCCGAGGCGTTTTCCCATAAAAACGCCTCCTCTGTCAGCGGCCGTAAGCAGACAAACTTTCTGAAGAGAGTTTCGATGCTTTCAAATAAAATCTAAGCGAAACAAAGTGTAGCGAATTTGCTGAATTGAGTTCTAGAGACGCCGTAGGAAAATTGAGGCAGAAGAAGGAATTTCAGGAAATTTCACAGTTGTTATGAAGTACTCTTCGAGTGGATTCCAACAATCTTTACCGCTTCTCATCACATTAATTTTAAAGGAAGTTATGGGCCTTTGAAGACTGCATAGTCGCGGTCCAGGAAAATGGCTTGAAAAAAATCAAGGTGGAATAAACGGAACAACGGGACTATTTTTTGAGCGAGTGATTATTTCAAGAAGTTTTAGCACTTATTCGAAAGCTCTAATCCTCTAGTTTCTAATTAGCCTTAGACATCTGCAAAATGTTGAGTATGAAGAAAGTTATTAACGTTTGAATGTCGAAAACTCGCGCCTTCTCAAAAATCGGACCCCAAACCACCCAAGAACGGAACAACGGGACTATTTTTTGAAAAAATGATCGCTGGAAAATTTTCAGGTGCTTGTTCGAAAGCTCTAATCTTCTAGTTTCTAATTAGCCTTAGACATTTGCAAAAAGTTGATTATGAAGAAAGTTATGAATGTTTGAATGTCAAAAACTCGCGTGTGCACAGAAAACGGAACAACGGGACGATTTTTTGAAATATTGAACATCCACAACATTTCAAATACTCCTCAGGAAGAAAACTATTTATTTTTAAAATTTTGGTGTCCGATTTCATGAAACAGCTTCTGAAAGAAAATATAACCTTCTGAATGGAGGGGTTTGGATTGCAATGTAATTGCTACAAGGTTTAGTTTTTCAGATTATAAGGTAAGGAAAGTTGAGAGATCGAAAAAATCCTGGTGGGTTTCTGAAAGTAGAAATCTTTACGATTAAAATGATGTATTGGTTTACGCAAAAATTTGGAAATTCCTTCTATTTAATGAATAAAACTTCATTTGCCTCGATTCCCTCCTCTGAGCGAGACAAAGCGCGCGGATTGACCACGGTCCACCACTTCTCCATGTTGGTGACTGCCATCATTGATGAGCATTGATGAGCATTAAATTATGTGAAAGACATGATAGTTAATATGGGGGGTCGTACCGATACCCCCCGAAAAGGAAGGGGGTCGTAAAAATTTTGGAATTTGCGCAACGCAGGGTTGACCCCTGTTTTGCCTCCTTACAGTGCGGTGCCTACTGCATCAGGCCGGCCCGATCTCCTCCTTCCAGTGGGCGCAATTACGAACCACGACCCCCCCCCCCCCGGTGACGTATCGAGATTCCTCACCCGCACGGCTTGACCCTGTCCGTCAACCCATCGTGGTTGCTTTGAATCGCTTAATCGGTAGCCTTCGTTTACTTTTCTCCGATGGAAGATCAGTTTAGATCTATTTTGCTAATTTTAGCTTCTAAGTCCGTCCTTTCGGTGCACTCCCCATCCTCGACCTTCAATCCAATCTCTAACCAATTTTTTCCTGATGTTCCGACAGCCTCGAAACCGCGAGGAGTTCCACGATAAGGTAGGTCGAGGAAGGGGTATGCCTAGACGAAAGGTAAGCGAGAAGCGCGTTTTGCAGTGAGGAGTATGCCTCCAATGGCCTAGCAGGTGCTAACTTAGTTGGGGGGGGGGACCGCGCGGCGGCGGCGCGCTTTGCTCGCCTGGCATCTTTGCGTACTTCGGGAAATCCGTGAGCCAGGGGACTGTAGGCAGTCTAGGGGGTGGGGGGTGAGGGCAGTCACTTGACATGCGTGAAAAGCTGGAATGTTCGAGTTCACACTATCTCGCTCGAGAGAGCGCCAGGCGAGCAAAGCGCCGCGCCGCCGCGTGGTCCCCCCCCCCAACTAAGTTAGTACCGCCTAGCAGTGGGTATCGCCGTTCGAGCCTCTGCACGTCCTGTCGATAGGTAACATCTCACCGTCGCAAAGAAGGGGTTCCACATCTAAGGTTCCGATGTGTGCCAGGAATAGGAAATGTGTTTGCATACAGAATATAAAGCAGGTAGAGAAAAATGCTATTAAATACTCAAATGTGTCGCAGGCGTTGTACTCTCTTTCCTTTTTTCTCCAGAGGCTAATTGTGGAAGGTAAGCACGGCAATGATCAGTGCCATTTCGGGAAGCGCCACGCATTCCCCTCACATTCAGTGTCGTAGTTGTAGTTTGACTGCGATTTGGCCTTGACAATGGTCAGCCACTGTACGAGACAGTGGTGTTATCCTCTCAGACAAGTCTTGCACTAAATAAACCGACCTTCAAGGGAGAGACATGGCTGTCCCGGGCGTCGTACGACTGGCTTCGATCCCGGACTCTCCGCAGGGTGAGGGCGCCATACGCCTCTGCACCACTCCCCAACCCTTTCTGGAAATTGGTATTAAAGTGTGGAGGCTTCACGGGAGGAACCAATAATTAAGGGATCTTTTGATGTGGTGCAATGCTACGTGTGTTGTTGCTCTCCGAATTTGGCTGTATGCTTACAACGGCGCTCATCCGGTAAGGGGGGGGGGCATTGTGATGCAACGTCAAGTGGCTGCCCTCACCCCCACCCCCCTGCTTCACTCCCCCTGGCTCACGGGGTCCCGTACTTCGAGAAACCTGTGCGCCAGGGGGAGTGTAGGCAGTCTAGGGGGGGGGGGGTGAGGGCAGCCACTTGATGCCCCCTTACTGGATGAGCGCCCCCAAACATTTAAAGCAACAGTCCAGGCAGGGTTTCAACTACTTGGTCATTAGGCGGTCAAAACATGCCCCAGCCCAACTAAAGTTTATAGGAAATGTCTTTAATTTCAAAACCTACCTCTAAAATGCGCTGGAAGGGGTCGAAGTCCTCTTGGAGGGGGCGGATCACCCATAAAGAGGCGGATCGCCCAACATACGCTGTGCAGAGCGCTTGCTCGACTAGCGGTCGTTGCGGGACCGCCGCGCTGTATGAGGTCGATTCCATAAGAACGCAATTGAAGCGCTTCAATTTCGATTGCTGGCAAATAGTTATGTATTTGCAAGCATGCATGGCTATTTGCCAGCAGTCAACTGGAGCGCATGTACTACGGGCAGGTTCGGACAACTCGTCCAACACACATCTCCCTAAACGGCGGGGGAGTCCCTGTCTAAGCCCCTGCCCGACGTTTTTTTCTACTTTTTCTTTCTCCATTGACCAACTTCTCACCTGCAACGTCATTATAGGTGGTCCTTACCCGCGAATTCGTTCCTGGATTGTTGCTTTAAAGCAACAGTCCAGGCAGGGTTTCAACTACTTGGTCATTAGGCGGTCAAAACATGCCCCAGCCCAACTAAAGTTTATAGGAAATGTCTTTAATTTCAAACCTACCTCTAAAATGCGCTGGAAGGGGTCGAAGTCCTCTTGGAGGGGGCGGATCACCCATAAAGAGGCGGATCGCCCAACATACGCTGTGCAGAGTCCGCGCTTGACTAGCGGATCGTTGCGGGACCGCCGCGCTGTATGAGGTCGATTCCATAAGAACGCAATTGAAGCGCTTCAATTTCGATTGCTGGCAATAGTTATGTATTTGCAAGCATGCAGCTATTTGCCAGCAGTTGCAATTAAAGCGCATGTACTACGGGCAGGTTCGGACAACTCGTCCAACACACGTCTCCCTAAACGGCAGGGCATGTCCCTGTCTAAGCCCCAGTTGGGCGTTTTCTTCACTTTTTCTCTTTACGTTCGACCACTTTTCACCTACAACTTCCATATAGGTGCTTTTGGCCCGCAAATTCGTTCCTGGACTGTTGCTTTAAGATGAGAAAATAACAGGCATAAAAGTAAAAAGTCGATGATGTACCATCTGCAGCACGCAGTACATAGTGAGAAGGCGGGGTCCACCTGTGGGCAAGTGACAGGCAGGTGCGATGTAACGAGAGGCGAGAATTCATTACCCAGGCGTTGATTGCTCATCTGGCTGCCTGCGAACACTTACACTTCTTAGGACATATTCGACGCGAACTCACCTTTCAGGGACACCACCCGGCTCCTCCAGACATCGGGCTCAACTGAATTCCTGGGAACCCCTCCCTCACTTTGTAGTACTCTAAGAGTCGCTCAGTGATCGTTCACAAAATCTGACATTTCCTTGACTGTCGTTCTACGGAGGCATTTGTAGCCCAAATGCGCACCAGGCCTTCGCAATCCTACCCTCTTCAGTCCCAATTTTTTCCGTGCAAAAATTTCAGGCTACTGTTTACTACTTATCAGCATATGTATGAAACTAGTAAGCCGAGAGAATCTACAATCTACACAGCTTCCTAGTTCTATAGCTTATGTCGAAAAAATTCCAAATTTCTTAGTGATGCTGAATAAGACTATGACCTACGACATTATATCTAAGGTTCTTCGACATAAACACATAAGTATCTGTCAAGTATTTTAGAAATGATTGACACTTACCCAGAACATAGAACGTAGCAAAAAAAGCGCTTCAGCGCAAGATACGCGACGCAGCCGCGGTTGATTTTGATTGTACGTTCTTATTTCTGCTGTTTAATTGTAATTTGGCATCCTTACGTATTTTTATGCAATATTTATGTTTCCAGTGTTATTGTACGATTGAAGACCTTATAGGACCATGCATTGGCATGTTGGGTTATGTGTTTGATACGGTTTTGAGGGTATTAAAATGGATTTCTCTTTTTTCTGTGCTCTATCGCTATAAGCTGTTTGTTTTTTTTAGTTGTAGACCTACAAATAGGGGTTTCAGATGCTGTCTAGATCAGTGTTCCTGGCACGGTTCGCACGACAGCAGTTCACAGACCGCAATCTTCATTGTTCCATTACGTTTGGGCAATCTTCAGAAAGCCGCCAATTCTTCAAACCAAAGAGAAGGTTCGTTTGAGATCTTGTGAGTGTTGATGATTCAGTCTACTCCGTAATATTTTAGGAACCGATCCAGATGCTCCAGTGGAAATCGCAAACAATCCCTATCAAAAAGAAGAGCGGAAATGTTTGCTATGTCGCACCGGAATAGAACTAGATTATAAAAATGCTCGTTTGTTGCAGGTTTGTGATCCTTTCTAGCCAAGATTCGTGAAAGTTCTCGTCACTCTTTAGTTTTCCTTACTATTCAGCAATTCGTGTCAACATTCTCTGGGCGAGTATATGATCGGCACATCACGGGTCTTTGTGATCATCAGCAGGAGAAGCTAGTTCGAACTATAGCACTTTCACGAAAAGCTGGCTACATGCCCATATTTGTAAAAGATCCTAAATATACTCGTGATCCTAAGCTGTTTGATCCCTTAAGACCCATCCGTCCTCATTCCTTCGCCTAATAGTTTGTACATTTAACCTTTTCATTGGACTGTCTTTTATTGTCATAGATTTTCAGATAAATTTATTTGATATTTATGTCTTCTGTTAATCTTCTACCTTTGATGTATCCATTTCTTCTGTCCATGTTTAGATCATCCTTGTTTCTTCTTCTCATTGCGCAAATTTAGAGCAGTTAAGTAGGCTTAAAAAACTTAGGAATGGAAGACGATTCAGAGTTGACCCAGACCATTTACACTCGGAGTTATTTCGTAGAACTTGTCAACCGAATTCGCACAGAGGATGACATTGCTGATTTAATCACGTACGTTTGGCGATCTACACCTTTCGGCCATGTAAGGTTTGTACAATGATAGTAATAGTTTTCAGTTTGTTTGGCACTCTCGGTAGGGATGAGCTCGAACTTGCCTTACCATCGCTGAGCTTGCTAGCTGAGAAGTGTCCGAAAGGTATGAGAGATCGTATGATGGATCTAATCCGCTTCACTCTCACAGGTAACACTTCAACACTGAAAACCGCGTTTTCTTGAAATAGATGCATTGAAACTTCTATTCTGCAGATGCGAACTCGTCTCGGTCTGCGCGAAAAGCTGCGATTTCATGTCTTAAAACACTAACGCGAGGAGACCCTATCTGGGGTAATTTCTTCACGCTAGCTCAGTGCCTGGAAGAGCCACAAGTGAGTAATTTACGCCGATTCTCCATACTGAGGAGGCACCTTTTAGGACAATCTTTCATGTTATCTTGTTCCAGTTCCATATTCTCAATCCTGTCCTACCTCGAATGGATCTTGTGATGCAGTCGGTTTATTCGAACATGTTAGATTTTAAATGGGCAAAAGTCTTGCTCACAAGAGCCCTTGCTCACTCTAATGGTTGGATACGGCTGTGGGCGCTAGAGAAACTGGTGGCAGTCAAGGCGAATTTCTTGGCTTCAGATCAAAACGTAGGTACTTGTGGGAGCTAGTAAAACATCCCACAATGCTACACCTTCAGATCTCTTAGCATTTAAATTTTACTTCAATTTTTAGTTACTATTCTGCGTACTTCTGAAACACCTCGATTCAAATGATCCTTTCTGGCGACTTTTGGAACGTCAAAGACTCAAGTCTTTTTTGAAATCGCTGTCGAATTTATTTGAAGGGATTGCTCTTTCTCTGAATGATGGCAGTAGAGGTATTTACCTAGTGTCGTCTTTAGTGTCTGCATGGTTACTGAATCTCACTGTGTTTAGAAGATTTCATGAGGGAGACTCTTCGAAATGTTGGTCTGATATCTAACCCATCATCACTGTATTTCATGTCAGAGACCCTCAAGACAATCACTCCGTCACGTTGTCTTTGCCTGAAGGATTTTCCTTTGATTATGTCAGTATAAAAACGGAGATGTGGCTTGGTTTTCAGTACCCATTTTCTAAAGAATATTCATATTCAGTAACCTCGCTCAGAAAACGCGATATATTCAACATACTACTATGAGGCTTGTTACACTGTACAATTTTGTCCTATTTTTTTCCAAAACGCTTGAGCAGGTCAGTTTTTTGACTTATTGCTCCTCCTTACATGCTATAATGTTTACCAGCGCTAATGCTGTTCTAATATTGCAGAGTTGTGAAACAATCAACGAACTTGGAGTTCTCACTGCTTTATTTTCTCGTGAAGATCCTTCTCTCTTAGATGGCTTCGTTAATGAGAACAGTTCGAAAGACCTACTTCACCATATGAAGGAACCCCTTGATATGATTGAAGTGGCGGTGCACTGTCGACGGGAATTTCATGTATGAATTGGGTATAGTAAGAGTTTCGCACTTTCATTTTGTGACGCAGAAGAACCACAGCCTAACAAAACTTACTTTAACTCGAGGTTTTTCTCAGTATTCTTCCAATCACATTTGAAAATGCTTTTTTCTCACGTTGGCATCACGCATGTATTCATCACCTGCACCTCGTCCCTTATACGATTCCACAATACCTCACGTGTCAATAGCAATGATTGTTCAATTTTTTAGAGAGATGATTTCGCCATTTTGTTATGGACACGAGCAAGGCTATCTGGACACGATGATCAGCTCCAGAAACTAATTGAGCTGGAGTTAGCTGATCGGCTCATGGCTGTGGAAGAAGGAGTGGATATGGTGTTATCTAGCACAATGGTAGAAAGCGTCAACACTCTGCTGACATTACTATGTACTTCTCCTAGAGGTGTGCATTAAATCATCTATGTGTCCCCTGCAGTAACACTAAGCCTTTGAATATATTGACATATGTATTGTGCTTCAGACTTGACGTCAGTTGATCCAGGGCTCACACAACTAATTCATGGATATATTCTGTTGCGATGCGCTGTAACCACCGCTACAGTAGGATTTAATCTTCATTACATTCCTGAATATTTTATTTCTTTAATTTTGCTCAGCTGTCTTCGTCTTTTTTAGGAGGCAGAAAACTATATAATTCTTGCTGTATATATGAAAATTCTCCGACGACTGAAGTATTATCTCAAGCCTATCGCAGATCTTGCTCTCACTCTCATATCCGAGGTAATTTCTTGCTCATCTTTCTGATATCCTTCTAATGTTTTCCGTTTCAAGGATGGTATTCCTCTTGCCCGAGAGACTCTTCTGCTTCAAGTAGTCAATGAAATATACGACGACCTCACAAGTGACGAAAAACATGATGCAACTCAAAGAATCGCTCAGTATTTAGGAGATGACGCTCTTTCTCCAGTGCGGCGTACACTGTAGGTTAAGCTGACGGTAACCATGATCACCTTAAAGGAGTCATCCTCGGAAATAGCTCTCCTCCTTTCTCTACATAAGGGAATTATTTGCTGTAACTAGAGGCAGTGTACAACGTTTAGTGCTTAAGCAAGTGCGAGAGGGGGGGAGGGAGTTTAATGTTTCTGTGGATGATCTCTTCAATTTTAATTGGTCATCTAAAAGGTGGACTTTTATCCACTTTTTTTATTCAGGACCGACTTTCCGCAGGGTAAGGACCTCAACAAGCTGACTTCACTGCTTCATGAATATCGCCTCAGGCTTATCATTAAGTATGCTTTCTGGTCTACGTTTTTTCTGATATCACGTGGCTTGAATAACTTTTTTTATCAGGTGTCGCTTGCCGGAGTGGTCCACAAGGATGCTAATGAGTTGGTGAAGGAATGCGTTAGCTGGCTCGAATGCGCTTCGCGCATACCCTGTTGCTGAATGTTATTTAGAAATAGCCGACATGGTCGCAGAAGAAGTTCGTTTATCATCATATTGTTTATTTCCCAGTCCTTCTTCAAATCTCTTTTGAATGGAAAGAGCTGAGCTTCTGCGAATGTGAGCAGGGGCTCAGACCTTGCGAAGCAGAACCGCTTGTTGATAGCAGCGTTTTCGTTAGGCGTCTTTGAGAATAATACAAATAGCGATCAGCTATGTCCTGAAGCTTCCGCTGTTGAGCTCTTCAAGATTGTGAGCATTTTCATCTATAAGCTTCAGGCTTTATTGTTGGGACTGTCCCATAATTTCTGCCCGAATTTTGACACTTTCTTCTCTTTGAATTTTATCTTTATTAAAAGCCGATTGACCAAAAATATAACCATTATCACTCACTGATATGCATCCATTTGCCAGGAACCTCCTGCTTGCTTTCCTCCCATTGAGTGGAGCAAGGAATTGAAGATTTCAAGAAGGTCGTCTTGGGGTCTTACATTCATACTTTTTTTCTCTCACCACTGCTGCTTCAAGGAAATGAAGGGGATAGCTTGATAGAGTGGTATCAGGGCTACATAAAGTTTGGATATGGTATCGTGGTCCAGCCAATTTCCCTCAAACCGTAGCGGGTTATCTTTGAGATGTGAGGGTGGGGCCCCTTGGAGAAAGGGGGTTTTGAGACGTTCAGGACGGTTCTCTCCACTACTGCGGCCAACCCTGGAGCTGTTCCACGATGGTCTTTACAACACTTGTTTGCATATAGCAAAGCGGGTATCAAAACGAAAATCCACTTAATCTAACAAATCAAGAACAATATTCTTCGAACACGGAGTTTGGGCTTTGGATGAGCTGGTGAGTCCCGGCTGCGAGTAGGCAACAGACGTATCGCTTGTTGTTGTCACAGTAGGCTTATGACTCATCTCCATTAGTAGTCGAGTAGGAAAATTCCCATTGAAAGCCAGCAAGAGAAGACTTGCGCAGATGGTCAGATGTGCTTTTCGGTCATGGTCGGTCGGTGCATGCGGTTCCCATCGAGGCTTCATTCTGCTGCAGCCGTTTCCATTCAGATGGCGAGTGATGGTGCATCGGTTTGCCCAGGTATCTGCTACAAATCCCTGGTAGTAGCGTCCGTGTGCACTTCCAATTCATGGCGCAAGGGGTCCTCATCGAAAGTGAGTGGAGGCCCAGGATGAGGTTGATTTTCACAGCTCGTATTCGTCTTTGCCGTTGCGACCGAACCACTAGCTCAGTGCCCGATCAGTAGCAGAGACTGAGCCAAACACAGCGCTGATCTTCTCTAGTGTCCTCCTTGCAACAGCGTTCATTTGAGGATCGTAAAGCATAATCGTTCGTTATTGTCGTTGATCTATTTCGGTTCCTAGTCAATTCCCGAGCGGGTTTGACTTTCCAAAACCTCCTGGCTAACGGTCTAGATGCACTCTTTGACATACCAACATATTTCGCAATGACACTAATTCGACTTGAAGAAATTTGAATTTGATCAAAAATCGGACAGGAATTATGAGACAACCCAATAGTTCAGTTATGTATGTACTAAGCAAGAGTACTGCAAGTTGTGATGCTAGCAAGTCTGCAGACATCCATAATGGTGTTAGGATGTGTCGCTATGACAGAACACGTCTTTTCCTCTTTTTGCATCTCGGAGCTTTTTCTGCTGTAGGAACTCCAGGTTCACTCATGTTTAGCGGTTGCCCGGGGTTTTCGCATCGAAAGGAGTCTGACGCTGCGGAAAACGAAGAGTTTGCTTCTGTCTTAGCGCCACACATTCGTGACGTTCTTCAAGCTTTGAAAGGAGTCCTAGAAAGCGTGGGTTTGTCGGATCTTGCCTTCTCAAAAAGGGGTTCAACGTTATTTCTGTTCAGTCTGGGATAGTCAAAGCTAGCATAACCAAATGCATTGTTCAGTGGATCGGCCTGCAACCTGATGTAAATTAGCTTTTTTGCTGTTTATTCGAGATCTCATTCGTTTGCTGTTTAACTTAGCTATTGGGGATGAGAAGTGAA
>MU872754.1:0-12205 GCA_036418205.1 Ostertagia ostertagi | reverse complement strand
GTCATAATGGCGCGGCAGCTGGGCTTCTAACTGCACAATTATACCATCTCTTCGTAGATTCATATGAGAATGACAATCAACTGAATACTCGATGTAATCTGGAATTCTTCACAAAAAATCCAAAGATGATGCTTTTTAAACTGTCCGATGGTGGTGGGATGCTTCATGTTTTGTGGCGCACCTTTTGAAACGTGTGATGATCCGCATTTTTCACGCTGCATCTAGGAATTCAGCCAAAATCTGCTTAAGCTTTTCAATCACCTCCTTGTTATAACCATGTAATGAAGAGGAGCGGATACATATTTTCCCTTCGTCGACGGTAGGCTATACAGTCGTTCTGTCTGGCGAAAGAAATCCTTGCAAAGTGAAGTCAGGAATAGACCTTGAAGGTTGTTTTTAGGTAGAAATGCCGGATTTTTTCCCATTATTAATCTACCGGTTTTGCTCCGCCCGCTATCGCGCGCATCACACGGCAGGCTTTAGCGAAACTGAAAGACCCATGGAATATCAGGCATCACCCACTCACTATTGAATGTGTTAGACCTTTCCCAGTTTCGCTGAAGTCCATCGAAATACGTGATAACGTCTGGAGCTGAACTGGCGTATATATTTCGCAACTGTGAAATTTTTTTTCAAAGATCACCGTGTTGCAGTTTAGTTGCCTGACTGTAGCTCTGTAGCTCTTCTTCACACAGCAGCATCCCTTCAGTTAATCCAATTATTTGAGGGTTATCATATTTTGTCTGGTTGTACCAAAAGAGAATCGATATAATCGCTCTTCTTTTTGAACGCTCGCCTAGCCGCCCAATAGCTAGTCGTACATGCAATCGCAAACATTGCATAAGAAGCCTGAGAAACATAGGATTGTGAGAGTAATTCAGTAGCAGTCAGCAGTCGCACAAAATAATTTACTCATCTCTCGAAAAATCTATGAGTGTTGGATATCTACTTCTATTGATTTAATGGAAAGGATAATTGAAGATTTTTCTCTGAATGAACCTAGGAGACGATCATGGCATAAAACTTTGAGTTTTTAGAAAGGACTCAGCTTCAAAGTCAAATTTGGCTTACAGGAACATCTTGCGAGTCACACCATGATTGAGAATATCTAACGACACCTGAATAGTTTGCTAATGCATGCGTAGGGTAGAAGCGAAGCTCCCTTCTATTTGAAGTGCTTGCAAAGCGCTAGATGCTTCATCACAATCCATAACACCCTTGAAGCAATGAATGAATGATCAGTGAGTGAGTGTGCAATAATAAGGATGGATAAGGCATCAGCAAAAACATATCTCATATCCTTGATCTTAAAGGTGGTTAGTCCATTTGTCGGTCGTTCTTTCGGTTATTGTGAATGTATGTGGCTTAAGTTATGTGCTCAACACATTATTAAGTATTTGATTGTTTGTGCAGCAGCAAAAAAATCCTCAGTTCATTGGTTGGTGTTTATATAGCGATTGTGGGCGTTGTCACAAAACCGGCATTACGTAATGAATAGTACCTCATTACGGATCCTCTCCTCCCCCCTCATTTCTGCCCTCTCGTCCAGCTGCGGCGGCAGAGCCATGTCCTCCCTCCCTGCTCCCCTCTCTTCCCCTCTCCCTCCTCCCCCTTCCTGCCCCCTCCCTTCTGCTGGCTTCCCCTTCGTCCCCACCTCTCCACATACACCCATCAAGCTGCCACGGCAGCACCATGTGGAATGAGGCTGATTTACTTTGATCGGTGTTTATGTACCCGCTGTGGGTGTTATCATGATCATGAAGTCAACATCACGAGTGTGTAGCCCTTCGAACTCCCCAGTTTTGTTAGCGGTTGGTCCAGACGGACAGAACGAAACACTCGCACACACACGCACATCACCGACAACACCAAAATTCTGGTTTATCATACTGAACAAGATTGGATCCCGCGATAGCGCACCGCGAGAACTCACCTACCTTGCTGTAGCTTTCCCTTCTCCCTCCTCTCCTTACTCTCCCCTCGTTCCCCTCTGCTCGCCGGCTACCACAGCATCACCTTGTCGAATGACCGAAAGTGTGCTAAGTGCGTGTTTATATAGCCGTTGGGGATGCTATCACAATCATGCCATTGCAAAACACTAATAGCTAAAGTCCTGTGAGCTACATGATTCTGTTAGCGGTTTGTTTATCCCATGAGCTTCCTTCTCACTCACTTCATTTTGCGGACGGACACACATACATACATACATACATACACACACACACACATACACATACACAAACCGACACACAAAGTTAGCGCTTTATAAAATAGAAGGATATATAAAACGCCAGTCTTTCTGTTTGTGTGTGTGTGTGTGCGTGTGTCACGAAATTCATAGCACGCGTCGCAGCAGTCGTTAGGAGCTGATTTTTTGATATGATATAGGGGGTGGGACGGGAACATATTTGGTGGGGGTCACCAAGTGATAACGACTGATAAGAGCAGATAAGAGGCGCTGAAACACAAATTTCACGAAATTCATAGTGCGCTTCGCAGCAGTCGTCAGGAGCTGATTTTGGGACATGATATAGGGGGTGGGACGGGAAATATTTGGTGGGGGTCAAAAGTGATAACGACTGATGAGGACTGATAGTAACGATATGCGTACGAACGTAGAGAGCACTTGAAATAGAAATAGAGAGCAGATTGTAGATAATGCCTTTCATTTCAATATCATTTCATCAGCGTTGTAATTGTAAACTCAAACACCTTTCGACCGCTACTCCTTCTAGAGTTCTTGAGGATGAATGGGATGCTCGGAATAAAATTATGATAATGAACTACTAGGCAATCACCCACCCGTTTTTGAAGATATTTCGACGCTTATATCTCACCAGATTAGTCCCCCGTCAACCGCCGGGACCTTCCTTTCCTGCGCAAGCTTTCTATCCTCCGCTATGGTCCCTTCCTCCTGTGACACCAACACCTCGTGGAAGTGACGCGTATGCAACACAATGGTGTTTCAACAGTAGAAGGGACACAATCATGATATGACGGTAGATTTTTCGCTTCCCTTCCTCATCCTCCCTTCCTCTCTCCACTGCCCTCCAGCTGCCACTGCAGCACCATGTGGAATGAACGGAAGTGTGCTAAGCAGGTGTTTATATAGCCCTAAGAGAGTGTTATCACAACTATCCTGCTACAAAACATTGATATCTCAAATCCTGTAAGCTACCCGATTTGTTAGCGGTTTGTTTATCCCATGAGCTTCCTTCTCACTCACTTCATTTTGCGGACGGACACACATACATACACACACACACACACACTCACACACACACATACAGATACACAAACCGACACACAAAGTTAGCGCTTTATAATATAGAAGGATACTTGAAGCATAGTGGTTGTTTACATCATCACTTTAGCTGTGCACTTCACTGCGCTTATCAAACAGTGAGATACAGCCAAGAGATGAGCAGCCTATGCAACGGACAGTAATACATTTAACGAAGCAGCTATAATTTAGCGGTGAAACCTAAAGCTTCATCGATTTGTCAGTATTATCAGATAGGGCGCGAGTAGTCGGTATAATCTATAATAACATGATAAAAGAGGTAAGGCGACAAAGCGTGGCAGGGAATCGGAAATTCAGTATCGAAGGAAAATAAGCAAAGAAAGAAGGAAACAGAAGAGATAGATAGAGCGGGCTCCGATTTAAACGGTCAAAAGACTAATATTCTTGAGTGTCTGAGAGATGTTACAGACAACAATTGTAGATGTGTCATCCGTGAGACCATGAGAGGAAAGAGTGGGTTTACGAAATTCGCTTCTTTGTGGGCGACGTTTGGCAGACCGGCGGGTAGTGTGGGTCATTCGGTTGAAATAGCAAGGCATCAAACGCGCGCCTGGAGATGAAGTATAGGATCCACTGAAAGATCCTTTGCGATCGACGGTGCTCCAGAGCACTGAATAGAAAAGGGTGAGCTGGTCGGGCAGTGATAAGCCTACCGAATTGCTAACAGTAGGTGTGCTGGCCTTAAACAGAACTACAAAGGCAACACTCCGCTGAAAATAGGATGCAGAATGGGGCTGCGGATAAACTGTGACGCAGCTTTACAAGGTTAGAAACGAGGATGTCAGAGCGGATCATGCAGACTGCCCCTGTCCAGCTGAAGGTACGGGAACAGCGTCTGCGATGGTATGGGCATGTGCTAAGGAGGCCACAGGACCATCCGATAAGAACAGCGATGGACTTCGAAGTGCAAGGCAAGCGACCGCGAGGAGCCCCAAAGAAGAGGTGGAAAGACGTAATCAAGAAGGACCTAAGTGAAGGTCACGGCCACGGTAGAAGATGCCCTGGACAGAGCAAAGTGGCGACGACTGACAAAAGTTTACAAAACCGTCGCAACGCGTAGATGTTTCAAAAATTAGGAGCAGTATTGTATGTGAAATTAGCGACATTGGTATTACTTTATTAGTCTAATACCGTTATTTCGGAATGAGATCAGAAAAAAGCGGTATTTGCTTAGCCGCCCTTTCGTTCCTGGTCTTGAGAAAATTCTCTCATACACAATCAAATCGGGCCTCGCGGAAAGAAGCAACTGATACAATGAGAAAGGCAAGCTTGGGAATTTCGATAATATCGATGTTAATCGTAGTTGGAGGGGCGGGAGGGGATTTGGAGTCAGATAATTAGTATCTTTTCTCATTGAGCAGAGATTATTGTTCACATTCAGTATTCAGACCGAACCGCTTTATCGGATCCAAAAAAATTTCTGAGTTTCCGTGAAGTTCGCCTACCGAGTGTAATGAAATAATAGCATTTCCGCTTCAAAATCAAAAATAGAATTCTTCAGATAACTCATTGGCAACATCCACGATTTCATGCCTTCTATCCTTCTGGACCTTGCTATTCAAACACACTCGGGAATTTCATTACACATACACTGACCACTATTGCGAAGTGTGATGTAAGTTGAACCACTGCTACATTCTATTTGTTCTCTTATAGAAAGCGTATTTTGAAGGAACTTCTCAATTGGTAGTATTGTAAGGTTCGATTTAAGTTCATGCAGACAATTTCCTTCATTCTCACTGAGGGTTTTCTTTAACCACGTTTTCCGTTAGTGGAAACCAGCTGAGTGTGGAGTTTGCGGAGTTCTGCTGTTTTACAGAGCGTGGAGAATGGAAAATAGAGGTTGAAGGAAGAGGAGTTGGACCGGAAGTTTTCAGATAACGTTCATAATCATCATTACCCTTGATGAGTAGGCTTCTATCGAAAAATTAGTGGAATGACTGAGCCATTTCTTGCTGCTTACTGGCACAGGCACGGGTGCGGAGGTATCTTTTCGTTGGGCCACATCTGGCCCTACGCCGTAATCCCTGAAACCATCTCAGCCCTTGGCAGTGTCAGTCCACAGCCAGATCTGCTTGTCGGTTTTCCGCCGCCCGTTCTTTGCGATGCCAAGTGGACTATCGCTTCGTCGCCAACACTTGATCCTTTCAGGCCTACACCGTTCGACTTGCTTTAATTTCGGAGGAGTGATCTTCAGGGTGCAGATCAGTGGTCGATGTTGCGTGGCGACCGTCTCGTACGGCACCGTCTTCGCGTCCGTCACTAGCCCTCGATCACGCTGCCTGACGAGGACAAATCAATTTGCGTTCTGGTATCCCCACTGTAAAACGTGATGAGGTGGGAGTCACGTTTGCGATAGTTTGTGTTCACGATGGTGAGCGAGTTTGCATACTCACATCAGGCGTTTCGGGACCCATACCCAAATCCGTCCATGCAACTGTAAGCATTTTTGTAACCCGTGCGGTGACTCGATAAATGTCACCTGGCGTCATCTTGCGATGGTACCTCAGCTGCTTTGTCATCCACTAAGGCCCAGAACTCGTTTTTGGCGTGTTCGGGGAAATCTGTCTGTGGTGCGTATGCGGAGAAGAGTGGTACTGACTTCGCTAAAGAGCGACAACGATTTTCATAATGAGGTCATTGTAACGTTCGTCGCTGACAATCGAGTCACGGAAACGTTCAGAGACGACCACACCGACACCGCTAGTTGTTTGGGACTGCCGCAAAGAATGGCTTTGAAGCCACGGCCAAGGTCCTTCGATTTGCAGCAGGACCACCTCGTTTCCTTGCACAGCACAGAGATCAATTCGTCTGCGCTCCAGTGTCTCTACCAGCTCAAAAGAGCGGCCCGTCAACGTGCCAACATTCAACGTTGCAACGCGAGTCTTCATACGTTGCGGGACTTTGGACTAGCCTAGTTGCCCCCCGATGCCGTCCTTGCACCGGAGACCCTCGCATACTTTTCACACTCGCCGGGCTTTGCGAGTGCGCGTCGGCTCCCGCGGACGCCGTAGCATTATCTCGAAATTCATATGGCGACATTGACATTTTTGATCTATAATAGCCAGTGGAAAAAATTAAACAGGTTCTCACAATGAAGAGGCTGAAAATTGAACACAAGTGTGTGTGGGTGATTGTCATTTTTTCCAACCAGAGAGCAAATATTGTGAAGGTGCTATGAACCCTGTTTAGTGAGATTCATCCACCTGTTGCGTTGACCCTCTTTCAACATATCTCTGTTCTCGAACAAGACAGGCTTTGGTAGGTGATCCAGGGTAGAGGTCGCAGAAATTCGACAGACGAGTGTAATTTATCACAAGACTGACTATTCACGACGAAGTTGGCTTTAACTCAAGGTCGCAAAGGCAGCCGGCAGAACCCGTTAGTGCACGGACCCACGCACATGTCAACAAGGTAACAGGTAGGATCTAAGTGGAGGACGCGTCTAAAGTGAGAAGCACGCTCACAAACATGTTAGTGGGCTAATAATGCTAGATAATGAAAGTGGGAGTAAAAATTGGACCACCGGTAAAGAAAAGGTAGAAGAAAAGAAAAAGAAAAAGAAGCAGTCGAAAACCGGGAAACGAGATTGCTGTTTCTACAATGTGGCGAGACGCATGATACGCGCAATAAATTACATACGAGTGTGCGACGGATACTGGCAAGGGCGAAGACCGGCTCTGGGCTCCCACAAGTTTCTTTTTCAGACATAAGCAATGCGCCTCGCATCGTATGGGACAGCCTCTGCACATTTCACTGGTGAGAATATTATTTTTCTTACCAAGTCACATTTACAGGATACCTCTCCTCCGTTTGAAGAGTTGGACTACATTGTAACAAACTGGGTAGGCCGTGCGCTGGGTCTTCCGGAGTCTTTTCTTTTCCAGGTTAATTTTTTTACTGTAGAAATGTTTCCATAATTGTTTCACGATTACCTATGGTGCACTATCTCAGAGCTACTGAGAGGGTTGTAGGAAGAGATTCTATTTGACGCAGTGTCTATTTGATTTTTATCGTATTCTGTTTACGAGTGGGAAAACCCAACGCACACTTCTAACCGACAGTGCTCGATGTAGGTTGGGCATATGGCGACTTTACAGCGCATGAAACTATTTCCATCCGCTTTTCTGATTCACGAGATGGGCTAAGTAATTTACTTATAAAATACGGCATATATTTATATAATAATAATTTAGACAACAGTCGCAACTCCCCGTCTGAAGCAACTCTGAAGAATATAAATAATATAAGTTTTCCCTCTTACCACTTGTGACCTAGCACAAAGTGGAATGCGTATCACACAATGTAGTTGGTCTTCTGTAGACCCAGGTGAGAACCTATCGATAAGAAGTAAGACATAAATTGAGAGGAGAGTTAGAACACGCGACTTTCGCACACTTAGTTTGCTGGCGGTTGAGATATTAAAGACCGTGAACTTTCCTCGCCCTCTCTCCAAGTGCCACCAGAGATAGAGAGAGAAATTGACCGATGCTTGTGCTTAGTTTTAGTTACACCGGCTGATTGCAAGTAAGCTTAGTTATCAATCACACAGCACAACAAACATGTCGGCCAGACTGTAAACTCGATAAAATAAATTTCGTGGTTGTTCATCTCAGCTGCCCTAACACTTCTTTTGTGGACGGAGGGAAAGAAGTGACGACCGGCATACACTCATGAACGCATAGCACATACTACACTCAAAACCAACACATCTCAGCAAACACAGTAGGTAATGGATGCAAAAGAAACGAGTGAAAGCAACACATAAGAAGGTGACAGGCTGCCGGTTCCATTCACTGGAATTGTGCTTCTGTGAGCCTAGGAAATTGTTTCCCCCACAAGAAATAAACAAACTCTTGTCTAAATGATAGAAGTAACCGTAGCAAGAGTTGTCAACAACTCAGCTGGTAGAAACGAATTTGTTCTAGAGCCGAGGTGAGCAAACAAAGGTAGTGATGGGGTTTCATGGGGCTCGTTCCGCAATAAGATGATAACAATTAGTAATCAAGATGAGATCAGACCGGATGAGCCTATCCATCAGCTTGTGTGGCCGTCAACGTCCACTCTGGTACTTAAGCTCATTGTTTGGAGATTACGAGGAGAGGTTGTCTCAAACTTTTTAGTTGACACATATAGCAAGCAAAAAGGTTGCCTCACTTTTCCGAAAAAATGGCGAAACCTCACCTTTCATTAGAGCCTTTGCTATCGGTGCTTCCCAGGAACCCGATAATGAAAAACATTCGTTCTTGGCGCCATGCTGCGAACAACAGACCGGTAAGTGAACGCGGTTGCTCGGAAGCGACGCGGAAAGCGAGTCAACTTCTTCATTCGCACGGCGGAGCAACGGCTGTATTTCTGCTGACGAAATCCCTACAGCAGACTACTTCCACATGGTGGTTTTTCGAATGCTTCTTAGCATCAGCTGAACCCACGTTTATGGATCACATGCCAGTCAAAAGTCACAATAAACATGCATACAACATAGACATTGAACATTAGTAATTCAATTGCAGGATGATGCTCGCAATTCCACAGGTGGAGGTACAGTTGTGCGATCCGCTTCTAATGCTATATTTTATTTCATAATGACATCTAAGCGAAGAAAAGTGACCCAGGTATGCTCGAATTGGCTTCACGCAAAATTACGCAGTGTTCCTGGTAATCCTATCAGAACTCAAAAGTTTACGAGACGGAATTGAGCGCTCGATTCAATGCATAGACATTTTTGAGTCTCTGCCTGTAACGGACCCACTCCGTCTGTTCTGAGGCTATTCTACCAAATATCCGCTATGCGGTTGTGTGTGTCCATTAGGTGTCTGTCTGTCTTGCCGGAAATTCATAACTTCACTACCACTAGCAGAAGAAACTTAAAACCTGGAAAAGGTGACAGGAGAGTGACAAGGCGGTGCTCGACAGCGCTTGCGCTCCAGATGTTGCGTGGGATGGGTTGTGGACCAAGCAGGTGCGTGATAGCGACTCATGGCAGATGGTAAGGGTTTGCAAGAGGCGACGTACGATGGTTGGCGATAGCAAGTGACATACCTATGCGTCATTCACGTCCACAGTAGAGTGATTGGACCTATGCGAGCTATATGGAGTGAACAGCTAGTAGGTGACAGAAAGCGATAGCAACAGAAAGGGCTGACAAGACAAGTAAGGACAATAATGACACGATTCAAATAGATACCTCTACCGTGATGACACATAGTTTGGAATGATAAGAAAGTAGCCTCTACGCGAATAACATCTAAATTTAATCTTTACGAATGATCAATAAGCGAAAGTGAATAATCGAATGTGATTAGCCATCAATTAAAAGAATCCTTCCTGGAAAACATCGTGATTCAATCTCACCCATAAATCACTGGCTTGAGACCCATCGTCCACGATAAGAACGAAAAGAACAAAAAATTGCATTTGTTTTGGTAAACAATTCGAAAAACCGGAAGGACTGCTACGCGTTCAAAGTTCCCGCCGGACGTCTGTCACAAAGTGCTGGCCGGCGGGAAAGCATCCACTTGCACTGACAGTTCACTCTTCTACTGCATCTATTCTATCGATCGATTTGTCTCTACTCTCCAAAATCGCACGCTTTAACCCGATTCTTTCATTGCGTCGCCTGATACGTAGCCGCCCAAGGCGGACTTCTTTCCATGCCCCGCCTTTGGCTCCGCCCGAATTACCTTCGATTGTCCATAGAGTGTGTTTTTGTGAGTTTGTTTCTCTTCGGAAACCGAATCTTCATGCGTGAAACTTTGTGTGCTGTTCTAGTGATCACAACTGACACATTCATGTTGGAAAGAATGCAAGAATTTTCCGGGAAGGATTCCTTTAACACACCTCCTTCATGGCGGAGTTTGCCAAACTCATTCGACATCCAGAGCGTAAATCCAAAAAATGGTGAAGGTATATGGCGAAATGACAACACTGACGCTACAGTCATATTGTAATTCGTTAGCTACTTCTGCCACAGCTGCGTGTAGAAATCGGGTGACCTAATGGATGCTTAAATTATCACAATTACAAGAGCGTTACAAGAAAGGATAGCAAGGTAACAGGAAAGGAAAGAGATTCGAGTGAGCCAGGCTCTATTAAGATTATGGCACTGAGCTCACGCGTACAACATCATTCAAGTATCTTGGGTCGGCAATCGCGTCCGACGGCAGCCTGATCTCTGAAGTAAACTCCCGGAGTGAGTGCAGCTTGGTCCAAGTGGCGCTCGATGACCGGCGTTCTCTGCGATAAGAAAATACCAGAGCGACTGAAATCTAAGATCTACAGAACCGTCGTCCGACCAGTCGCCATTTACGGAGCAGAGTGCTGGCCCGTGACTAAAGAGGTTGAGGCTCGTCTCAGTGTAATGGAGACAAAAATGCTGCGCTGGACTGCCGGGTCACCGTTTAGACCACATTCGCAACGATACCATCAGAAAGCGGTTCGGTGTGGCTCCCATCGCTGATAAGATGCGCGAAGCTCGCCTGAGGTGGTACGGTCACGTCCTTCGCGCTAATGATGAGAGTGTCCGTAAGATCGGTCTAGACTTTAACGTGTGCCAGGAAAGCGGCCAAGAGGACGCCCGAAGCAAC
Organism: Ostertagia ostertagi; assembly: GCA_036418205.1. Lineage (NCBI taxonomy): Eukaryota > Metazoa > Nematoda > Chromadorea > Rhabditida > Trichostrongylidae > Ostertagia > Ostertagia ostertagi. The sequence goes on along the minus strand of MU872754.1, from coordinate 1,315 downwards.
GATGGCTTGATACGTTGCATGAGGATTTGAAATTAGTTGGCCTTCACCCCGATCAAGGCACATAATCGGGAAAAGTGGCGTCGTAATACCAGGAAAGCGGACCCCGCCACAGAGTGGGACAAACGCTGAAGAATAAGAAGAAAGAAGTTACAAGAAAGGATAGCCAGGAAAAAGAATCGACCAACTACAAAAAAGGGTGGTGTGCTAGCTCGAGTATTATATAATCCATAGGCTGGCAAGCTTGCTTGAAGTCTACCGTGTGATGCGCAGTTAAACTGGTATAAAAAATATTAGGTTGTCTAGAAAATGTCAAGTTTTGATCCTCATTCTTCAAAACGAAATGTCTCAGCTTACTATTAGCTCAAACACTGTCAATCGAAAAAGTCAGTTCAGTATACAATCAACGAAGAACACGCGCAATTGTTCCTCTTGCAGTAGAGACTGGAGTTTTGGAGCCGATGATTTCGTTTAAAGCGAGGATTACGATAAGATTGGACTGGGTTCATAGTGGAAGTGGAGATGCTGAATAATGCCCCAGTGGCGAAAAAAGCAAAGAAATCCGTCAAGAACGCGCAAAATGGGACCCCTTTCTTTGCCCGTTGACCTCCGATAATGGACGAGCTAGCAACCAATTAGGAGGTCGTTTGCACATGTTAAACTGATAGCCTCTATCATTTCAGCAAAGATCATGCTTTGATTGATCACGCATTCCATGAGTTATAGGATACACACTCGAAGCGGAATATCTCATCCAAGTGATAAGGGGGCGGAGTACACGGTTGAGGTGGAGCTCAGGGAGGATTGGCAGCCCCAAGGCGCTGAACTAGCGCGCCTTTGGCCACGAAAAGGCCACATCTCGCTTCCTTGGGCCCCTGACTACTGCTTCCACTGGTGCATGTACTTCCATGCTTGCACACACTATCACAATCTCTCGCTTTTAAGTAAGTTACCACCGTGGCTTCACCACTAAAACATTTCTACTTCAAGAAGTCGTCAGGGCTCATCCAGAAGTGATAGTCTTTGAAGAGAAATCCGGCAAACATGATGAGTGGAGCAGGGCTTCGCATTGCAATTTGTTCGGTTTTGGAACGTCAGCTGTGCGGCGTGTGGCCGACCGTTGCTGTGGTGAAATATAAATCCTTCACTTCTGTCAGAGCGGAGCTTATAGCTGGCATCTAATGCATTTGGACCACCTTATAAATTCACTCTTCCACCGCAATTGTTTCACTGGGTTCCACAGAGTAGTACTGAACCAGTCCTGAAGCAGATCATACGCTTGGCAGCACCAGCAGACTTTGAATTGCCATATTTTTTT
>MU872753.1:0-12257 GCA_036418205.1 Ostertagia ostertagi | reverse complement strand
AACCGGTATGTGTTGTAAATTTGAATGGGAAGTGCTCGTTAGAAGCTGTGGCTTGTCATTTGCTTGAGCTTGATGACATTATTCACCAACTCACAATTGGACGCACCTGGTCGTTTTGAAAACTCGCCACGATTGCCTTTCCGCTATGCTACGCGGGTTCTTTGGTTACAAATCCAGCCCAAGAATAATGATTAGCACCACTTTCATAACCTTGTAGACGAGGAGGGTCTTAGCGAACGTTCAACTGTGGGTCAAACGAGGTTTACCAGTCAAGCGCCGGTGTGCGAAGCCCCTTTCTGATGATCTGGCGGGAATCGGTTCCACCTTGTGGCCCGTGCGCCCTTCCCTCGTCTGCCTTCCACCACCCTCACTTCCTTTGTTTTGTTATTAGCGTAGTGATCCGATTCAACTATTCGCGTTGTTTACGTTGTTAAATAAATTGATGCTCTTAATAGTTACAAGTATAGTGAGTGTCCACCACACACCATACTTTATATGAACCATTCTACGGGGCAGCCAACCCCTCCTCTCCTCAGGGGCCGAACCGTGCGATTTGTGAGCAAAACTGGATCAGTCCGTTTTATCGATGGAATCAAACCCTGTCGTGAGACAGGCGAGACAGAGTTAGGTGTTGTGTGGTCGACCGATTTTTGGCGGGAAGAGGCCAAATCAAAGACAACACGTCTAGATAGCTTTTCGATCGATTTTGAATGACTCGACCGAATTTTCATCGTCGTGACGGATAGCGTGCTTTCAAATTCCTATTATAATTCGTATCTGATGGAGGTTCACAGAACTGAAGTTGGTTTTCTAGAGCGCATTACTTGTGGCAGTTATACCAACAGTGAGGGATGGACTGCACGGAGAAACAGTAAAAGGCAGAAGTGGTGGGCACATATAGTTGTACTTTCCGTTCTAACTACTTCGTAATTAGAAGACGTATGTTGTTGGTTGGAGGAAATCTCTGTTACCGTTGATGAAGAAGTGAGAACCATTGGGTTCTGACCCGCTATGAGGCAAAGAATCTATTGTAGAAGTTGTGAGGAGAGACATAGAGAAAGAGTGGGAGAAACTGGAAAAGTTAGCAAGCACCTGCAGTCAGGGTCAACCTATGTTGCGACAAGTACAACGGGGAGAGGGTCGTATTTGGTTGAGCTTGTAGGGGGGGGTCGTACTCTCTCGGTGGCCGGCAGTGGGATTCTTGGTAATATCCCTATTGATCATAGATGGTACGGAGGGAAAGAGCAAACGCAGCACAGAAACTGAGTATGTGAATAGTTATAAAATGCAATATTTTATGTAATGTATGCTATGCATCTATAAAACACGCTTCCTTCTAAATGAGCTTTCAAATGAATCAGCGAATCAGAAGGCGCCCGAGGCGTGGCGCACACCAAGGCAGGGGATGTAGTGCAAGCGCATGCTCGAAGCTTTCTAGCACATCCTATGTTCAACATGAAATTGTTTTCCAAGAAGTTACGGGCAGTGAAACCTAAAAAAATTTTTCAAGAAAATGGCTTGAAGAATGCCCCTCCAAAAAAGTAACAACGGGACTAATTTTTGAACTGCTGACTTTTCAGGAACTTTGGGTGCTTTTAGAAAGCTTGAATCCTGTAGTTTGTCATACCGTGTTCAGCTTCCCAAATGAATGACTTTGAAGGAAGTTATGATCGTTTGAAGGTAAAAAAGTCGCGGTTCCAGAAAAATAGTAACGCAAACCCCCAAAAAAGTAACAACGGGACTAATTTTTGAACTGCTGATTTTTCAGGAAAGGAACGTTTGGGTACTTTTAGAAAGCTTGAATCCTGTAGTTTGTCATACCGGGTTCAGCTTCCCAAATGAATGACTTTGAACAAAGTTATGATCGTTTAAAATTGAAAAGTCGCATTTGCACAGAAAAAAGTTCCAACGTGCTAAATTTTTTTATTAAATTAGCTTTCGAAGAATTTTAGTCATGATTGGAGACATTGGAGAATTTGACTTTTTGGTAATGAGCAACTTAGAAAGGCTGAGCCTCGATGATCCAAAAGCCACCTCCATCTTCCGAAGTACCTGAAATTTAACGAAGAAAAATTCGTCTACATTTCAATATCCCCGTTCGTCACCTGTTCCCGATCAGCAAACGCGCTCCATCGTCAGGGCGCGATTCAGCACATTCAAAACGCGATCAATACGCGTTTCCATTCCTTTGCTACCTCTACTTTTTATATTATTGCACCTATTATTGCACCTATCGGTTTTTTCGGGTCTCATCCAGTAAGGGGGGCATGTGATACAACAGTTCCATATCGCGTGCAGTTATCCACATTTTTGGTAAAGATTCCCTTCCCTTGCAAGAATTGGAATTTCCGTAGCCGGCAAGAACTGCAGCACCAGCCCTCCCCCGTGGATGGGACCCGTTTTTTTCTAGACAGATTCTTTCCGCTAAAATCACTTCCATATATTGAATGTGTCACATATGTGTCACGTTACCCTTGTGTGTGCATATCACCCAAATGAAATCTTACTTTCATGCCATAATTTACTTGCGCAGCTGGAGCGCAAACTGTGCTTTTTTAATGACTCGGGTCATCGTCAGAAGATATTTATATTCTGTGTTTTCATTTTGTCATTCACTCTTCTCGTGGAGGTAGTATGTAATCTATCATTCTTTTTTTTCCAAGCGAAAAAGTAACTTCATTGAAATGAAGATTAGAAGTAATAAAAATTGGTTGCATAAATTGCGTGAACACAAGTATAACATAGAGGGGGTCGTACCAAATTGCCCATGAAGGAGGGGGTCATAAAGAATCCCAAAATGTGCCAACAAAAGGTTGACCCTGCCACCGATACGCTGTCGAAGAAGGTAAAGGAAAAGTCGGCGTTTACAACAACCGTAAGGCTTTCCCAATTCCGAATAACTGTTTAGACTAAGCTCCAGCCCAGCGGTTTTCAAAGGTTAATGGATATGGTGCCACAGAATTCAATAGGATGGATACGACATCATGGTATATACGGACTCATGAGAGTGGCACATAGAGAGGTTGCGCAGGTAAAGCTGTAAGAAGCCGGACTACACCTTGAAGCGCAGAACCAGTTGAACTTCCTAGGGAATATCGCCGATGCAAATGTGCGCGTATGGATTCCAAAATAGTGGAATGTGATTACAGGTTATCCAGTCCAAGAGAAATCAAAGGTTTGATGACATTTCCTGGAATGGCCTCGATCTACCGAATGTTTGTTCAGGACCTTTGAAGGGGGCGAGTTGATTATTTTCCTGTCCCCGTGCGAATTCTCATGGGGTTGGATAAAGGAGCAATAAAAAGCTTCTGAAAAGTGGAATGGAACGAATGATCGGCACCTGTTTTAATGCAACCGGACATCGAAAGAGCTAGAGACGGCTCACGACCTCTTGTCGTCTGTACAGATGCGTCGACGGCAGCTACGCCCTGTTTACTTTGCATCGAAGAGTCCCAGCAGGGCAGAAGAACGTTATCATGTTACAGACTTGGAAGCTCTAGGAGTGATCATCGCAGTCCGCAAATTCCACATGTTTATATACTGTTTGCCAACGGTTCTTCTCACAAATCGTCGACCGCTGGCTGCACTTTTTGAGCGGAGTAACGCGTCAGCTCGTGTCCTCGGATGATCCTCAAATACAAGACACAAAATAGCGATAAAGTACGTGAAGGGTAAAACCAGTGTAGTTGTGAAGGCAATGAGTAGAGAACTTCAGAATGGTAAGGTAGCACGTCCCTAAGTGGGCTCAACGAAGCTTTGGTAAGCAAGTTGCTGGTTCAAGCGGAGATCAAATCTATCAAGGAGCTCAAGGCAGATTCTGATTCTGCTGACACAACAAAAGCTGTGTTGGAAGGGAATGTAGACGGCACTAAGAATGGATAGAATTGGGTGACCTGTAAGGAAGCTTACTTTCTTATTGACGAAGGAATGAATGCACGAAGAGATGGAAATATTTGTGACGTCGGGAGTGCTAGTTAGGAGTGTTAGGAGACATGATTAATGATGATTATGAAATGCAGCAGATTATAGTGGGGAAAGGGTTGGTCACTGTTCAGACGGCATTATAACGGAAGGATTGGCGAGGATGGGCAAAGTCCAGGACCTGGAAGGCTTGTTAGATCGTGGACGTGCTACATCATCCGAGGAAGCAGGATTTTGGTTACGTCAAGTACTATAAGGTCGTGAGGGTACGGTCATTCTGGAGTGTTTGTGTGTCCAACCAGTGGCCAGGTTTTAGCCTCATGTGGTGTTGGAAATTATGAGAAGCTTTGTAAGCGGCAGGAGAAAAGCGTGCGAGTTGCTATGTTGTTGTCAATCTCCAGACATTGGGAATCCCAACATCCAGGCAATGGCAACGCCGGGTGAGGGGGTGTCGGTCAGACAAACCGTATTTTCTAAATTTGGGAAGCCTAAACCCAAGGTCGATCAATTTTATTAGTTCACCTCCGAGAAGAGCTAGAGGGCTCCGAAATCCTTGTTAAGAACCATGATATTGATTATGCTGTGGCTGAGAAAATTCTACAATAAAACTGGATTAAATGAAAGTAACTTGTAAGTCTCACGATAGTACATACCATGAGAAAAGATCCATTTAGGACTTGTCCGGTTTCGGGCATGTCATTGGATTTATTTCAGGAGTGGACTGCAGATGAGAGTGAAGAATTCTAGTTCTCCTTCCTCCATTCTTGTTTTGTTGACAAAGACAACATTCGATAACTATAGAAGTATTGCTGGCGATCATCGGCGGATTAGTCGTGATTATCATGTTATCAAGGATGGAGTGGTAGCCTTTTGTAAGCTCCTGTGACCGACGCTATACAAAGTTCTGAGTACATATTTGACCAATAAAACTGTTTAAAATGTGATTAATTATGTTTTTCTTAGCGTTTCCACCCCCGGACCATTAAAGGCAGCGATTACGATAATTCGAGAAGGGTTCAGAGGAGACGTGATGGTGCTCAATGGCGCGCAGTGGCGAAAAAAGCTGAGAAATCCGTCAAGAAAACGCAAAACGGGACCCCTTTTTGGCCGTTCTTTTTCACTCATGAACAGGTAACAGCTCAGAAATCGGACGTATTAACAGGTTTGAGCATGCCAACCACGCTCCAATCGAGTTGCTCCAGTTGTGCCGCTGCTGGCAACGCAGCTCGTCCAAATCACCAACTAAACTAGTGGGCGGATCGCTTTTGGGGCGGAGTGCTTTCGAAGTCCTGCTCAGCAACCAGCGCACCTTTCGTCGTGAAAGCGCCACACCTCGCTTCAGCCAAGTAACTGCTTCGTGTGGTGCATATGCTTCCCCGATGCGCTTCCTCTTTATCGTAATCGCTGCCTTCAAAGTGATGAATAACAGATCATGGACTTACTTGGTCAAGAAAGGCATTTTGATTGAAACATTGAACGACTTCCATTCAATAATCACAAACAGTATTATCCTGCTGCCTATCCTGCCTACTTGTCCTCACTATCTGAAGTATAGCTTGTGATTTTTCACGAGTTTTCTCTTGATGGGCCGTGCAGAGCATAGCGTTACACAACGAACAAGAGACAGGGATTCACGTGCATTTTTCGTTAAGCTCGGGAACGCGGAGAAACAAATCACGGCCACACTCTCAGTGCCAGACAATAGGTGTGAGTCTTTTGATCAGTTCAACCACAAAGGCACTTTATGGGTCGTTTTAGTCGTGTTAGCAAAGTGTAGTAATCAAAGCAGAATAATTTTGAATTGTTAAGTACTGTTCTAACGTCGAAATTCTCGTTGCAAATCTTTCACAAGAATGCTGAGTTATGGCGAAACCAGCTTCTTTAGCTAGATGTGCGGATGATTTCTGCATAGGGCGGAAGTTTTGCCTCAACTCAGCGTTCTTGTGAGTCAGCGTAGCCTTGTCGCTTAATCAGCCAGAAATATGACTTCTAACATATAATTTGTCCTTATTCTCTCTTTTGAAAGCAAAGAATAAATTTTTCATTCGGGACTCTTACTGGAATGTGTAAAATTTCAGGTAGTCGCAAGAGCTTTTGCCCCCCCCCAACTGGTTTGCACATTTATTTTTCTCCAGTACAGCCAACAACTAATAAATGGATATACCACAGTGGAGCTTTAGAATAGTACCATTGAGCGAGTGACAAGGATGCATTTTCAGAAACCGTGAGCTTTTAAAAACAAACAACTTGAAGAAGTCCTTCACGAGTGGGCTATTATCATCAACTTCACTCCTCCAGTTTATTTGGCAGCAACAGAGGGCGATAGCAGTTTTCGTAGTCCGCGGACGAACCTGGTCAAGATGAAGGTGAACATTGCCAGATTTTCCGAGCACGGTGCCGGTGAGCCCCTTTCGTTTGCTCACATTATTGTTCACAAATGGAAGTGGACCTCGTTTGAAACAGCTCTCACTAAACGCAGCATTTGCAACTTCATCTGCTTCGAAAGCTGCTTCCTAGCTGCAGCGCTGGCGTTGGAATCCTTGGTTCTGCGCAGTCATTGCTTCGGCGTAGGCTTCACCTGAAAACAAACTTCTTGTTCCCACAAAGATTCGTGTCACACGACAAACAGGCAGGTGGGATCATAATGTTGTTGCAGAATTCAATCGATCTTAAGGCAACTCCCCCAGATCGGTTTGGTGGGGTAAACGCAGACGATAATGAATATGTTGAATTGACGAGTTGACTGCAACTGTAAAAAAAAACAAAAGAAAACCGTCGATGAAGCCCTCGCATGGATATTCTTCCTTTTGTATGCTAAATAAATACGGGGGGCCAGATAAACTGTCCGAACTAACTTGCTCTGCTAGCATCCGCTGCTGGCTCGTGTCAGTAAGAAATGTGGATGCATTCGCAATCTGCGTGCACATTGCGCACCAGTACAAGTTGAGAAACCTGCACCAATACAAACAAGGAAATGCATTAATTTGACGATAAAGCAATTATAGCCAGTCAAAAAATAGCAGTGGGGTAAGTTACATTCTCAATGATTTCTACAGTTTTACACTAATCGCGAAGGACACGCCCAGCCTATCACGCTAACAGTGGGCGAATGCCAAAAAAAGCGATCCACGTTGGCATGGTCGGGAGAAACCCTTACAGGGGCTTTTGAAGTTTTTTCTTCAGTGACCCTTTATATGTACTCGACAGGACCTTACCCATTTTTCAATTCCACTATTAGCCAAAATACTCTGATATTGGGGTGGTTTTAAAGGCACAACCCAGGCAGAGGTTTTTTATAACTCTTCTCTTCGGTCAGAAGTATAGAACCCTAGGGGACAATCACAAATGTGGCGTTCACGTGCACGGAATTCGACCGACAAGAACGCTTTGGGCTTGCAAAGTAAGCTGCTCGAGCTGCAGCGAACGAGCTCTCTTATCAGGCCGTTGTCTGGTGCTCTCTCATCTGATGCGCTCTCTCGCCCCATACTCTCCTCTTCGCGCTTAGTCTCTCGTTCCTTTAGCACAGCCAATTAGGAAGGTGAGTGAGCCCTCAACCTGAGCGTTTTCGACGGATTCTTTTCCTTTTTTCTTCACTGCCGGCCCACTTGGCACCGATACATTCACATTCGTGTGGCAAGAGCCACATCAGTGCGATCTGGGATGCTTTAAAGCCGGTTGCAGTTAGATAAACGAATTATTATCTCGAATAATTTCGCTTCTTTTTGAAACTAAATTGAATAAGGTTAATGTGCTCCAATAACACTGATGAATTTTCACCAGGTCCTATGCACTGTACCGACGATTTTCTTCGAAAACTAGAGTCACAGCGGGTGGGTCGGGTAAATGTGACCAAGATTTGGATGGCTTTTCTCAAGTTTTTGAACAATGGCCAAAAATTATTGTATGGTCAAAGAAGCGCGGCAGGAACTCTTTATGCATATTTTCTCGCCGAAACGTTGTGCCGAGTTGACACGTTTGCTGAAATCAGAAAAGAATACAATCGTCGGATGTATCATTTTTGTGAATTCCTGCACAGAACAAGGGAGGACAGCGGGAATGGAGATCTGGCAGAGGTCAGGGCCTGGAAAGGGCTAACCGAGCAGGGAATCGGTGGGTGCGCCTGGGACCGTGAGCGCGGTTGGGGTAAGCGGGAGCGGCAATTCGGCCGACAGACTTATGCTCGAGCAGAACGGCATAGCGACTCGACTTTCGTTCTCCGATTGTCAGCATGGAGGGGTGAAATGAAGTCGGGGTTGTTTGCTTGAGGATCGGAGATATTAGTAATCGTGTTGCGTAATATATAATTTCGCTGGAAGTAATGGTGATGTGTATATTTATATGATAAATTCGGCTGAAGTAGTAGTGGGTAGTGATATGAATTGCGGCTAAATGTGTGTGTGGTGTGTGTGTAACGAAATGGCGGCGGGGGTAGCTCGGGTACAGGCAAATGTTATGCGCCATGGTTCTACGTATGTTATAGGTGAGGGACGAGGATCTGCAGGTGGTATGTGATGAATGATAACGGCTGGATAACGGTGATAAGAGAAGGGGTGGAGAGAAGCGAAGACGCGGAGTAATTTTCGTTCTTGTGCGCATTGCATAATTAGGAGTACGTAGGACGCCTATTATTAGCAAATGTGTATGGGGCGTAGTTCCGCGGGATATTGGGTGGTAGCATGGGAATTGGAAGGCGGATAGGCAAGCTGATAAGGGCTGAAAGAGGGTCCGAGGACGAAAGTCGTTGGATTCGAGTACCCGCTTGCGCTCGACACCAGGAACATATCTGTACAAGGAGTGTTGAGTGGTGGAGTAGGACGGAGACCGAGGTGGATGATGGTGATAGAAAGTGGTTTGACACGGCGCTGATACGGGCTGGATTAAAGAGGGTCAGAAAAGCAAAGCGGTGCGTTCGGATCTGCCGTTACTGGAGTTTCGCGAGTGAGCAAGCCAGAGAACATCGTTGACGAGGTAGAGGATTCGCAGGACCGGCGCGCAAGAAAAGGCTCGAGCGAATTTGGATTGCAGGGCCACTAGTCCACAAATGGAGAAGCCGGCGGAAGATGGGTGCGTGAGACGAAGGTAGCGGGGAATGTGAGGCCTTGTGATAAGGGTGTGTCGCTTCGCACTGAGTTTGGAATCGACAAACAGTCCGAGGATGGCCTCATGCATGTTTGATGTGTCTGCGACACTGGACTGTATTACGGTTAGGTGGCCCACCTTTGGATTGCGTGATGAGTTGTTTTGGTCTCGAACTTCAGTAGGGTTGCTAGGGCATTTGATCGGGTAGTCATAAATTGATTCGACTCTTTCAGGCTCTGAAGAAGGCGATCCTCGCCGAAACGTAAGCCCCAATAAAAGTTATTTGCCAACCTCGTGAGGAGCTTCAAAGAAAATAACAACAAGCCACATTATGCCGAGGTTCATTCAAAGCTGTACGTGGATACTTACAGGTGTTATAAGGGGGTGGGACGGGGACATTGGTTGTGTGAGTAATGTAAGTGATGAGAAAGTTGTTGACAAAGATAGAGGGCTGATAAGGAAGCGTTCAGATACGCAGAAAATCGTCGGGGCCGTTACCCAACGACTCGCAACTGCACTCGGAGACGGAGGAGGTGGAAGTCTAGATGTGGGTGGGTACGCGGGGCATATTAATGATAGTTCAAATGTGATAGGGAGCATCGAATTAGGACACTGATTAGGAGAACTGAGAAGTTAGCATGTGAAAGGGACGATTATTGGTCTCGATTTGTGTTCAGAGTGCGGTTGATAGTCCCGGCATAGGCTTGACTTTCAGTTGAATGAGGCCAATGCGTAAATTTCTGTACGGCCAGTGCAATTTCAAAGGGTGGGGGGCGCAACTGATAGCTACACGCAACAGGCGTTCGGTTGTATCAACGGTGAGAGCTGAATAGATTAATTGAAGGTAATATCCAGTTGGGCACGGCGTTTGTGTAATAATTGCCCTTCGCGGAGGCTGCCACGCTGCCGCCAGATGTGAAAACGTTAATTACAATACTGAAGTATCTTTCCCAATTTCACGTCCAAGCACCTGTTCGCTAGATAGCATTTATTCGTTTTATTACAGATTTATGATATAGGGTACCAGCACACATAAGCAGTGTAATATTTTGGCAAATGGGCGAGGTGAATGTAGGCTCATGAAATGAACATGAAGTGTGTGTGTGTGGTGAACATGTAGGAATGGGGTGTGGTGGTGGGTGGCGAGTGATTAGCGGATGGAAAACAAGCACATGAAGCACGATCATTTTTCAAATTCGGAAGGGGTGTTTTTAATTCGAAGAATTGATGTGGAGCTGCAAAAGATGCCGGGAGATATAATGTAGGAAGTTGAAGTCTCGGTCGATGTTGGGATAACTTTATTCAATTTCTGCCCACAAACACCTATAAAGTACAATACCGCTACTAATTTTTGTTCAATCGACGGTTTGCGACGGTCGGAAACCGTCGCAAACCGTCGGCTCGCCATAACTCTTTAAAAAATGGTTCGCTCGACCTGCAGTTTATACCATCTGATAGCTCTGCTCGAGATCTACAAGATGGTTAAATTCAATTTCTGAAAGAGCTCCATCTAGGATTGCGCCATGCACTCGACCTCCATCCCGAGAAGTAATGAATATACTTTGTATGTGATGCGCATATAAGTCCTCCTATGCAGCCTGATCATCCCACAGAAACATGGATCTCAACACCCTCAGAATACGCCACGTACCCAACCGGTCCACCATATGGTGGTGAGACTGAGTGAATGTTTTTTTTTCGAATTTCACGATCTTTACTTCGTTTTAGAGTGCTAATTGGCTAACCGTGCGCTGATCAACCCATTCTTCCACTCCAAATGAGAATCTTCGAACAGTTTCCAGCAGTAGTAGTAGACCTATTATGTGACATTCCCCACATTTAGAGGAGATGATTTGCGGAAACCTGAGAAGATAGCCAGGAATCTCTCCACAGACGTAGACTCCAGTTACTTCTCTGTAAGGATTGATGTAGAATATTTGGTCACGGGTAAGCGCTCCGTCCGTGGTGTGGCCCCAAACATCACTCTCCGTCATGCCCTAAAATGAAAATCAGAGTTTTTGCTCTTCCAGATGACTCTACAGAGCTGAGGGGTGCACCGTTCGATTTCCCATGAAAAATACTACCGAATGGTGTACAACTCAGGTTTCACACAAAACTTTGTTTTTCTCACTTTTTTGCTCCCCATTGCCGATCGTCCTCCCAGCCCTTGGCGCCACGTGCGATTTAGCGAGAAATTCTCTCCACCGACGTGGACTCCGGTCACTTGTCTGTAGGAAAGAGGTAGAAAATTTGGTCACGGGTAAGCTTTCCTTCCGTGGTGTGGCCCCAAACATCACTCTCCGTCATGCCCTAAAATAAAAACCAGATTTTTTGGTCTTCCAGGTGGCTCTACGGAGCTGTGGTGTACACCATTCGATTCTCCATGCAAAATGCTATCGAACGATATACATCTCAGTTCCCACTTGAAACTTTCGTTTTTCACCGTTTTCGGCCTTTTCCTTATCGCCGATCGCCTTCCTCAGCCCTGGCCACCCACGTGCTATTCACGTGCGCGGTGCGTGAGAGCTCACGTGACAGCCGATGGCCTTTCTCGGTAGCTGGCGGGCAGCCCGATCGATACACCGCTATGCGTGTCGAAAGTGCGTGGGAAAGTCACCACGCACCGCGCACGTGAATAGCACGTGGGTGGCCAGGGCTGAGGAAGGCGATCGGCGATAAGGAAAAGGCCGAAAACGGTGAAAAACGAAAGTTTCAAGTGGGAACTGAGATGTATATCGTTCGATAGCATTTTGCATGGAGAATCGAATGGTGTACACCACAGCTCCGTAGAGCCACCTGGAAGACCAAAAAATCTGGTTTTTATTTCAGGGCATGACGGAGAGCGATGTTTGAGGCCACACCAGGGAAGAAACACTCGCTCAAGCCCGAGTGTATCATCTTTTTCCAACATACAAGTAAACTTACTCTACGATAGGAGAAGAGAGTTCGTCCCCTCCTTCTCGAATTTCCTCAAAACATCCCTTCGAAAATTGCGAAATGTCACAAAATGGATCTAGTGGCAGGTAAACTAGATGTTCTCCAAAAAGTGAGTTGTATACCGTTCGACAGTATTTGTTATGGGGAATTGAATGGTGCACATCTCAGTCTTCTATGTTCATCTGGAGAACAGAAAAAAAAATCTGATCATATCGCAAGGGCATGACGAGGTGTGATGTTTGGGGTCGCACTACGGACGGAGCGCTTACCCGTGACCAAATATCCTACATCAATCCTACAGAGAAGTAAGTGGAGCCTAC
>MU872752.1:0-16819 GCA_036418205.1 Ostertagia ostertagi | reverse complement strand
GCTGCACGCGGCGAGCGGCGTTGCGTGCGGCACACCGTACAGTGGGTCTAAATGGGAGTACCCTTGATTTGCTGTACCCATCAATTGCAATTAGGGCCAAGTACCTGATGAGACTAAAGTATAGACAATTAGTAGAGTAACTAACGTAACCTTGAGGTGATTTAGGCCTCACAGTGCGAAACTTCTGAATTTCTATTAGAGAGTGATGTTTCTGTCTAAGCAGAAGGAATGGAACGTAAACGAATAGTAATAGTAGTACTAAAATAAGCAAATATAATAACAAATGTAGGCAAACGGCGAAAAAGGTATCCCTCAATGGAGAAGGTGTTTCATAATCCATGTTCCCTGGCTAGAGAAATCATCTCCTCATATTCCTCAATGTTTGAGAATTTGTAATCCAGCAGCAACCGACAAGACTTTGCGGACTCGGCAGGGACCAACGCGGCGACCTAGCCAATGTTCGATTCGATCGTCACGCACCCCTCTACAGTAAAACAATACTAAGAAAGATGTGCACGTATTGGGTTGTCCCATAATTAGTGAATCACTTTACATTTATTGCTATAAAAATTCAAGAAAAAATCTTGAAGGCGTGAAACATGTTTTGCCAAGTAGTACCCACATTGTCCTACCTGAGCAATTAGTCAGCCCATTCACATGTTGCCTTCCGAGGCTGAAACTCAATTTTTCTGGAATCTTCCCCGAAACACGATATGAAATCGCCATGTTCCCTCTGGTTTCCCAGAGTTCCTTTCAGTGATCATCCTGCGTATTCACCAGTGTTGTGAAGTGGGTGGAGTGTGCTAGCAAATCACAAGGAGCAGTAGCCTAGCTCAAAAGATTCGGGAGTTCTGACAGCAAAGCCCAACCTCCTCTATGCCGACACTTCTGATGTTGGTGGAGCACGAAAGGGACCTTGCGCTGGGAACCGCCGCCCAGTAATACTAGGGTCAGTGAATAAGGCAAACGTCGACAGCATAATGGCGACGCGTTCATCTGAAGGTAAAGCAAGACAGTCTGATTTTTCTGAGGTCATTCAACCCCATTTTCGGAGAATACTCATAAAAAATTGAAGACCTTTAGGCTAGCAGTTTTCCAGCTCCACCGTGCAGCCCTATCCTCGTACCAGCGAAAGACAACCTAGTCTGAGTTATAGCGCTCTTCTTCAGGAAGAAATTTTACGCTAAGTGACATGACCTCAAACTCGACTTCCGATCTTTCTTCGATCAATAGCTCCTGGAATTCTAGAGATAAGACAGCGACTAAATGTATAGGCAATACATTGTAGATGACAGAGGTGTATGTTTGGATGAGCAAGACTTCATATAAAAAGAAAAAAATTGAAATCAAAAAAACCCAAAGTGATTCACTAATTATGGGACAACCTAATATTTATTATCACCACCCGTATTACAATGCCTTCCTAATTGACATGTTATCGTGATAAAATTTGAACACCTGCGCAGAAGAGATGCTTTTCCCATGCTGCATCACCACATCGAGCCGCATTGTCCGACTCGGCAAAATGTATGCCTCACACTGCGTCGCAATCCGCCAATGGGTTAGACAAAAGTTTACCTACTAGCCTAATCAACGCAAAAGCGAAGTTAGCGAAGGAAAAGAAAAACATAAAGCTGAGTCTACAGCTACCTTCTGACCTCCGCCTTCGTGACAGAGCACATAAAAAAGAGAAGCTCCGCGCTCTTCTCCTATGAGGTAATCGGCAAAAATTGTTGAACAGTTTTGAAAATCCTCATGTCGCATGAATCAGGAACTTGATCTACACGAACAGGTTTTTCTAGCGTGAAGTTTATTCGGGAAAGAAGGCAACCAAGCGTGCCCCACACAGACTTATCTTTACCCACCCTTTTCGCTCGAATTGTCCTCTATTTATTTTTTTTATTGAAACTAGAATCTAGAACGAAATCACGATCATGTAGCTGGTGCAGAGGCTGCTTTGAGGGACAAGGAAACATTTTCAAATGTTGACTGGTTTCCGATAATTACGTGGAGTGCCCGAAGGCATCTAAAAGTCTTTACGATTATGGGTAGCAGTGGAATACGTGGAGAGATTAATTATTTTCGATGAGCTTTGACTTTTCTGCGCGGACGAACATCAGACGGTGATTTTTGCTGAGATCTCTGTGAATTCAATAACTGGTTTACCAATTTCCGTTCAATAGGACAACACAACGACAAAAGGACAACACAGCGACAGGTAGATTGCAATAAAAGTTCCTTGCGTGGGGCGAAGAAAAAATCCACACGCGGAAAAATCCAAAGTGGAATGAGGTTAAATCGGATTCGGCAAATCAGAGCAAAAGTGAAGAGCTGGTTTGGTCAAATTTTTCGGAAAGTCCACCACTATAATGGAGGTATGGAATGAGGAAATTGCACGTCTGTTCGAGAGAATGGCAGCAATTCGAAAACAAGGCACAAAGGCGACGACTGATGAGCGAATGTTTTCAACAATATGCGAAACGTAGGAGAAGACTGAACTGAAATGGGTATTTATCCCTTGCGCTTCCTGGGGGGGGGATTTGCGATGTTAAGTAGTTACAAGATTTTGTCTTACAAATATTTTGATGCGGAGGCAAGTTGATCCGCTCTCTAAAAGCTGACACCTAAAGGGGCTTAAAAAGTGAAACTGCACCTTTCAAGCCGCTTTAAATATGATCACCTGCAAAAGTGCGCCAAATTCAGGCAGAAATAGGACGACGAGTCTCGGAAGCCTGGGCGAGATTTTCGGCCAGTCCGCTTGAGCAAGGAAGTCGAACATTATGGTGTACCAGCCAGTGCTTTTAGAAAAAACACTGACAAGTTATTACGCTTTCGATGTTAGAAATGATCAAGCCGAAAAATTTATCAAGGTGTTCATGATTTGGTACTAAGAATCCAACGAGAATACTAGGATACGTCTACAACAAATTTGCAACCCATTCGTATTTTCGATGTCTGTAGCATACCGCCGAGTCCGTTGTTCGACCACAGAAGTTGCTACAAAGTGAATTAGGACTTACAACCTCAGACGGTTCCAATTTCCTATGGCGGAGAACTTGTTGCCAGAATCTTTAGAGCTCGGTCTTCGAAACTTTTTCTCCTACACAGCACAATGCTAAATATTAAGAAACGATAGCCTTAGGTCTTTCTCTTCTTAACAAGTCCAAAGCAACTGCTACTCCGAGCTCTTCCGTATGCCTCACTCGAGCACCTGATTCTAGCGCAGCTTTCCAAGTATCGTTGTTGAAAGTATGTAGGAATAAAAACACATATTTGACCTCATCATCAAAATGGGTCCGTTGTGAAAAAGATTCGATACCGTAAGTCGACCATGCCGGTGGATATTCAGCGCTGAGCTGCGCTTTGGCCATCAGACTTTGGCTTTCGAAACTGGACGCTGGGAACGACAGGTTGCATGTTCTTCTCGAGTTTGTAAAGAACTCGAGGGTAGAATTCTTACTAGAACTACAGGTAATATATGGCAGTATGGCGCAAAATACGTTTTATAAACATGCACAGAAGTCCAGCATCTGAAAACTTTTATGGAACAATCATAACGTGTTTGAAAAAAACCGCTGATGATCTGTATGAAATACTTCTATATCTCAAAGACTCGGGCGATCTCTCAACCAGTCGACATTCAAAAGTACACCACACAATGAACCGGTGTGTTTTGGCACACAAAATGAGAACATGGGTAGAAGGGAAGGGAGTAGCAGTGGAGAAAAAGGAAAAGACGTACGTAGAGGCCACAACAAATAATGACTTATGATTGATCATTTTTGTAGCTCAGTCATATCAACACAATGAGACACTGAGCGCGGAGAAGATAGGGTAGGTGAAGGAGCACCAGGAAATAGCACAAAGGTGTGCGCAGTTGTCCACTAAAGGGATTAATCCACCTGAACTCATTTTAGGGTACGTCTTTGAGTGCAAATTCTTTAGGAATTCCTCTTATCTAGACCGTACAAATGTTAAAAACAATGGAGGGCAGCACATATCCAGTCATTTCACAGTTGCTCTGAACGACTTTGAATGTTTTTGTTTGCTCCTTTTCATTTGTGCTCACGTGTAATTATCGCTCACGATATAACTACTATTTATGATTTCGCTGCGGCTTCCAAACAACAGCTCAAGAAATCACTCGGACCTCAGTTGAGGAATTTTTAAAGTTGAGGGAGTTTTTGGCACAGAAATGAAATACACATGAAATATTCCTTGCAGTCATATGGAACTGCAGTAAGAACTCATCCAAAGGATCGCACAGCCACTAGGAAGGGTTTATAAAAACCTTACAAGCAATGTTATAAATTACAGCGGAGCATGACTATATAAGATTTGTTTATGTCAAAACTACGGGGCAAAGAAAATTGTGGAACGATTTTAGGTCACTTGTGTTGCACAGTGTGTAAGTAACAAAACAATCATAGCCTATTGAGGTGAATATTTCTTTGCTGGATCTTGCCAGATTTTTGCTGGGGAAGGGAATACTTCGAAAAGATTACATTCCGAGAACATTATTATTCTCTTCTTTATTCTTTTCTATGAAGAGCTTCACTCCTTACAGAAACTGCTTGCAGAACCGCATTCATAACATGCTCATAAATGCCTATGTCATGCCACTAGAAAACAAAGCTCACTTCGCAACGACTCAGAAAAGTAACAAACGGAAGAAGGCACGCCACGCCCGCTTTCAAACCCAGGCCATAACAGGTATCCTGAAATTTGAGCCCTCAAGAGCATTCTGCTACCAATCAGTCAGCATCGGCCGCTCACATGACTATGAAGTTTGATAGGTTGGGTTGTTTTTCGCTTGCGAATTCGATTTTTAGGGGAAGCGAAGCATTGGGGCCATCGTATCATTTAGACCGTGGCCGCTCATAGCCAGTATTCTGCGTACGCCCGTCAGGACCACTTCCTCATTAAGCAGTTAGCTCAATCCTACCCAGGCGGAATCACTTCAGGCTTAACTGCGAACAAGTAAAAATTTTATCGCCACTTTTGATTGCTTCAGTAATAATGTCAGCCCATTCAATTCTCGAAGGCATGCTTTCTAATTCGGCTCAGGTTAGCCTTCAAATGGCTTACGATTTATACTCGATAGCACTTGAATATGGCTTTTCTTGACGTATTCACGACTTTTTTGGCCACAGGGTACCATGCGGCCTCCACGTCCCCCTTAGACCCCTCTAGAACCTATCGCTGCCTTTAATCTCTTCAAGTTCTTCTTTTCCATTTCCAGACCATGTTTTTGAAAGCAAAACTCTTTGAGGGAGATTATAGATTGGTATCTCCGTGATTTTCGTTATGTTTTCAAAGTGTGCAGAATGAGTAAGGCCGATGTCAGACTTTGCGAATTCGCTAGCGTCTGCGGTCGCGTCGCGGCCAGTGAATCACTCAATTGGCTGGTACCGCAACGCGACCGCGGACGCTAGCGAATCGCAAAGTCTGACATCGGCCTAAGATTTGTTCAGACCAGAAACAGGATTGCCTTTCTCTTTACTGATGAATACCATTCGAGAGAAACTGATGGGATCAAATCAAGGGTTGAATGGATTCAGCATCTGGCAGCACATGGACGGGTCCGACCGGCTGCCCCCACTACCTTTCCACGAATGGAAGATTGGGCCCAAAACCGATTCAAACGTTTCTATAGTAATAACTATAGTTGGCGGCTGGTCTTAACGGAGCGCCACGGATGTTTATTTTTCTGAAATGCGAAATTTCATTCCTCGCATTCCGAACAGCGGACATCGCAACGCGTCATACATAAAAGGTGTCCTGTGGTAAGGTAAACTATAGAAGCTTAACAACAGGCAGCACCTCATAAGAATAGATCAGTCATTTGAAGTTCAAAATGACTATTTATTGCTCCGAAGTTTATTATATACGGATACAGAGTACAGACCTATCAGATTCCAAGCAAAAACATATATAAGCAGGACCAAATACTGGAAAAATTAAGCAGTATTATCTGCGTAGTAATAGAGACCCTTATGAAAACTACAAGATCGAGTGCCGATATCGAGCGAAGAACCATAAATTTGCAGAATGTGGCCCTAAGCCGTGGTGCTCTTCGTGTGGTGTGTGCTCTCGAAGAGCGGGCCCTCCGTTCTTATCGCACGCAGGTATGGTAGAATTACAGTGTTCATTAACAAAAAAGGATAGATAGCACTAGTCAACACTTTCGTCACTCCATTATCTACCACAGTATTTACACGGAAAAAAATCGAAGCAAATTCCATGCCACAAATTATGATATCTTTGCAAGAGAGAACGGAAAGGGGCAAGGGCTCAAGTATGTCTTTGGTATCTTTGATTGGATAAATCCAGTTAGGGCGGGGGGGGGCATAGACCTAGAACGTTTATCGTCCTCGAATCCACGATGGCTTATTTCGCTAGTGTAAAGGTTTAGGACTAAGGCTCAGAAGGGAAGGAAAATCCCCGAGTTTGTGAGCAATCTTCGCTTCCTTCGGGGAACGTCCTCCTCGTTCCTAGGCTCAGTCTTAGCCGCCCACTGGGTGAATGTGTATCTGTTTTTGTTTATGACCTTTATATTAGAAAACACAGAAACACATCCATCATTAAAAAAACCAGAAGAAACAACCTAAGAATGAAGGTGATAGCATTTTTTACTTATGAAGACTCCTTGATCCAAACTGGCATTAGAGCAGACTATGTACCTCGATGTCCACCCTAACTGGAATGAAGCCCTTTGATTTACTAATAGGCTTTTGAAGAAAAGGAAAATCATTTTGGAGAAAACACAGATCTCATACTGACGCACTCAATATTCGCTGAATCTTCGCCATTTTCATGGGATACGCAGCTCTACTGCAGTTTACTCGCAGAGTCCCCGGAGAAAACTGTCACGAAGGAGTTCTTTTTGCAGTTCACCTCTCATCTTAACGGAAGTTTTCACCGTCTCCTTGTCATAGTGTGTATGCATTGCACAAACTCTTGGTGCTCACAAAAATGCTGAGTTGTGGGCAAAACTTTTGCCCCAGCCGGGATTCGTACCCGGATCTCTTGCTTTCCGGGCAATTGTGCTACCAGTTCCCAGTCCCCAGTTCCTGATGTTCACTTTCCTTTCACGACGCTACTCTACCAGCAAATCCTATGCAAGTTTCACATTATCATGATCAATACCCGACCACGAGGACGAATTTGTACGCTTGAAGGACTGGATATCACCTGAATGCCACTCCCACATATTCACCTGAACTAGTTCTAGATTATCATACTCTCAGATGTGTATAGCCTCACACCGAGGGAGAAAAGATCAACAAGTGACTGTCAGGAAGTTAAGCAGGCAGTCGATGGATTTATTTTGCCTCCTATCCCTTCCTTCTGAAGGAAGGAAATCCATCAATGGAGCGATGTCGCGGCTAAAAAGGATTACTACCAAGCTAAATTCACCACTGATTTTAATCCTCGAGCGAAGCGCAGAGTAATGAAGCCATTCGCCACTGCCCTCCTGCGCTTGATTTGCTCACTTAACAATTAAATCGCTATATCAAGCTGATTCCAACTTATTACTCCTCACTTTCAGTAACTCTAATGGAAAGTCTATGACGATATGTTACAGTAGTTAAAGGTTATGGATCTATCAGCACGTGACAGTCCAAAGTATTAGAAAAGGCGACAGAGTGGTTGATGAGGCCATAAATGTCGTTCATAACCATGGCCATCAAGAGGCCGACACGGAGTGCAGCAGAACTCTTCGAAAGCGAAAACGGTCTCAAAACGTTCCCGACGTCCTCGTGACTACCAAGAAATGTGGCGGACGAACGGCGCCAGTGACGGAAGCGTCATAAATTGCAGGGACGCTGAGCTATAGCATCATGTCATAGGGGCATGGAGACGAGGACAAGTGTACCCATAAATGAAATCGAAAGGATAGGAAGTGCTAAAGCCGATGTAAGAGATAGAAGGAGCTGTAACTATTAGTTCTCTATATCCTGCATTTTAAGGGAATTCTGGGAGCAGGGTCAACCGTCACGTTGGACCGATTTCGAAAATTTTACGACCCCCTCCCCCTTCTAGAGGGCCTCGATACGACCCCCCCCCTCAGGGTCAACCCTTCACCACCCTCGCCTGCCATCGCCATCATGGGGCTCATTCTATAGTATTCGATTCTGAGACCAGTCGAGTCGTCCTCTTTTTTCCCTCTTATTTCACCCATATTTCCACTGCGACGTTTTCTAGGGGGAGGGTACCTCGCGAAATACGACCCCCCACCCCTCGTTGGACTTTGTCCAACGGACGGTTGACCCTGCTCAGGAAGACAATACCCCGGGCTTCTCTATCATTTCAGACAAAATTGGAAGGGTTACCTCTCGAAATATTTCATTGTTGTTTGGTTCTCATATTTTACAGGTGTCGTATTCCAGATGTACTATTCAGTTTCACTGAGGAAATAGGCAAAAATAGCTCTCTGCTCTTGCAGCGTTACTACTGGCATTTCTCGCAAATCAAAGCGGTAGCCATATCCTTTAGGTCGTTCGTTTATTTGTCTAGCCCTCTCGGCAACATTTACATACCCTTTTCAAGTATCACCCTAGGCTCCACAAAAGAGGAAGCCTATTTTCAGGAAAAAAAAAACTCGCTGAAGGTCCCTCATATTAATTTTGCCATCTGTCTTGGCTTTCATCGACTCACCCACATGACCTCGAAATACCGCGCTTCATCTTCACAATACGCGGGCCGCTAAAGGATGCCGAACTAATTACCGCATACTATTCAGTAATAGTTACTAATGACGGGAACTAAGTGTGTTTGGTGATTTTTGTCCCCTCTTGCCACCTGGTTCTAGAGCACACTAAATGTTACCATGCAGAGATTATGAATGAGGTCCGCCGGCCTATCTTCTGGTAAACAATGCCGGTGTTCGGCATGGCTGGATTATTGAACAGTTGCAATTTCATCTCTCACAGGTCCGATCCAGCTTTCTCAACTGTCTCAAGTATTCGCGGCAATCAGGGATTACTAGGTCGAGGGCAATGACTACCAGTTGTTGGCCTTCTCACTTTTATTATAATGAGTTTGTGCAGAACATGATGACAGGAATGAGTTAGTGCAGAACATGATGACAGGTATCGAAACCGCCATCCCTCACAATCAACACAAGAGGATTACTAAGTGGCCTGCGCGAGGGAGAGCCTCCACTCCTGCTTTTGTAAGCAGAACTTACCAGGAAAGTCTTTGGTGGGTACCAAGTCTTTTCAAAACGGTATATAGGGCACATGCGGGAACCACAGAACCATGGTTCAATTTTTCCTGAACGGCCCTCTGAATACCAGAAAAGGGGTCCCTAGTTCGATTCCTCGTGGTGACAAATTTTGCATTTCGAGTTGACGTTTCAAAATTCGCGCAAAATGGAGTTATGAACAATATGCCATATTCATGATTAGGACTGCCACTAACTCTATAAATAGGCAAAAGCCGGGGGCCGTTGCGGTGTCACAGTATGAATATAGCATCCATCGCACATGCTAACTCCATTTTGCGCGAATTTTGAAACGTCAACTCGAAATGCAAAAATTTGTCACCACGAGGAATCGAACCAGGGACCCCCTTTTTGGTATTCAGAGGGCCGTTCAGGAAAAATTAACCATGGTTCTGTGGTTCCCGCATGTGCCCCTATATCATGTGTCACGCAAAACCGTTTCAAAAAAGCTTGGCACCCCCTGAAAGACCTCCCAAACCCAAAGACCCAAAGAAGCTCGCTCTTATTGTACTGCTGAGAGATTTGAAGAGAGTGCTGCATGGCTTGCCGTTTCTCGCGAGACCATACATTCATCGCTAAAGAGCACAGCAGTCAGTACATGATCCTTCCTAACACAATGGGAGACAAACTGTCTATAGGTAGACCACTTGCGAGTCTTTGTTGGCATAGCGTTTCTCGCCTAGCCTACTTTCCTGGGGATGTCATTTACAACTGCATCCAGAGCAGTTCTCTGCTCAGGGAAAATATTCGCCGATCTCGACGCTTCAAAGGAATCTTTCTCGGGAAAATCGTGATTTTATTTCACCCATAATTCACTGGCTTGGACCCATCGTTCACGATAAGAACGAAAAGAACAAAAAATTGCATTTGTTTTGGTAAAAAAAAAATCGAAAAACCGAAAGGATTGCAAAGTACCGCCGGACATCTGTCACAAATGCTGGCGACGGGAATGCTTCCGCTTGGTTGTCGTGAGCGCAGCAAGAATCGAAGAGCTTTCTAGCAAATCATAAAGAAAAGAAATGGAAACGAAAAGAACAGAAAGAAGGAAGAATGGCAAAAATGCGTCAAAGCAACATGAAATCGGAGCGTTGATCCGATGCTAGACCAGACCGGAGCGGATCCCAGCGATTCTGTTCTGAGGTAAGTTGGTTGATAAGTATGCGGACTATTACATGATGCAAATACATATTTAGTATTGTTATATCCGTTTTCATTGCTGAAAATGCCAAATTCAAAGTAGAATTATTAGGATCCTTATTGATGAGGCAGGGATATCTGTGGCCAAACAGATCAGGAGCAGGAGGTAAAGGATATTGTGGAAGTTGGTGAAGAGGAATGAGACAGAATTTCAGGCTGTGAGATAGATTAGTTCAAGAGTTCTTTAAGCAAGAAGGGGAACTTTTTTGTCATAACGAAAAACAGACAGCCTCTAGCGAATGGTGAGTCAGCATGAAGTTAATGGCGTTCTAAACATCCTAATTTTCCAAGAAAAATTAACGGAATAATCACGTTGAGCACGAATTGTGTGCAAAACCCTTTCTCTTGCATTGTTCGGAACAGAACGTTTTTCTGTAACTAATGTTAATAAAGTGATTAACGACAGGCATGATCAAAAATTACGACATCAAGCGGCTAAGTTCTCGAACACAGCGATACTGGCGCAGAGCGGCTATGGACTACAGTTAAAAATAGCTGTCTTTGTGACCAGATGACAACTAATTTCCGACTTCCAGACCCTGGTGAACATAAACAGAGGGGAAAAGAAGAAGAACGAACTTGCTCTTTCGCTTTCTATTGAAGGCTTGCCTGAATCAGTTGACTAGGTCTAGGAAGACGCTGATTTTGATTTATGAAGGCATGAAGACTTTATAATATTCATATAGAGTACAGTAGCGACGCTGACCCACGTTCATAAAAGGAAAGGTCTGTTTATTCCGTTCTGGACCACCAGAATTTTGATTGAGTGCTTCCATACATGTCACATGAGTTCTCGATTTGATCCTCATAAAAAGGCTATTAATGGATGCGGTAAGGGTCTTTCAGCACAGGTTGTCGTAGCAGAAACCCGTTCATACAAAGGAACGCGAAGGGGTTCAAGCCAGCTGCAAACGCTGCATTTTTTCCTCGTTTGCTAGCGCACCCGGTGTTTTCGCTCTCTCACGACGTTTCTCATATGTATTATATATCTGGAAGTAGTGTCCAAGTTCGACTTTGTATAAATCTTGGCATAGTCCAGAATGTAGTAGTTGCTAAGCTTCCAACCAAGATTGATAATAACTTTTATTAGGCCGACGTTTCGGTGCTTTCACCTTCTTCAGAGCCTGGAAAAGTCGAAAACTGGAACTGCCATGGAAGAAGACTTTCCCATGACATTGCTTTAGTAGTTATTACGCTGTTTGGTATTTTTGTAGGTAAGTAGAGTTTGGACGGGTGTTGCCTAAACGCTTTCGGACTTTTCGGACTCTTGAACGAAGATGAAAGCACCGTAACGGGCTTAAATAAAAGTTTATCAATCTTGGTTGGCTCATGGCGTTCCTCATATATTTCCCTTCGCTACTTCTGAAAAGCGGGCCATTTTGAACTGCTCAAAGTGCATTGCTGATACACTTCATCCCTCTGATTTCCGGGTCTCGTGTTCACTCTTATTCTTTGTGTCTCCTGTGATCAGTAGCACTTGCTCAATATTAACAATTCTTTACATACATTGATCTTGGGGTAATGGCGCATGTGGTGAAATCAAGCTCATTCTCAACGATAAGAGAAGAGAGATATTCTGAAGCAGGGTCAAGCGTGCGTTGCGCATTTTTCCAAGAATTTTACGACCCCCTCCCTTTCGGAGGGTATCGGTACGACCCCCGTATTAACTATTGTGTCTTTTTACATATTTTAGGCCCATCATTGGTGTATGGGCAGTCACCGACATGGAGAGGTGGTGGACAGTGGTAAGTCCGCGCGCTTTGTCTCGCTCAGAGGACGGGGATCGAGGCAACATGAAATTTTGCTCATTAAGTAGAAGTGATTTTTGCGTTTACCTAGGCATGATAGTAGTTGAGAAGATTGCTGCTTCCAGAATCTAACCACCTCTTTTCGAACTGGCATATCTTTTTTTTATGAACTGAATAACTGAATCTTGCAGCATTTACGTTAAAGGCAAACCCCGGGATTGGCCCGACTAGTAGGAGGGATACCACGAGGGAAATTGTAAGGTCTGTAACTACCTAGATCACTCCAGCTTCGTCGCAAAAATTGCGCGGTTAGGGCGCTAATTACGGGCCTGCAACCATCGACCCAATTCCAACGCTTCCCACCCACCGCGAGTGATGGTGAGATCAGCGTGCTCTCTCAAACGACGTGCTCTCTCGCGTATTTTGTCTTCTTTGATCGCCCTGTCTCGCCATCGTACCACATCCGACCTTCTTGAGGTTTTCAGGTGGTTTCGCAGCTAAGCTTTCATTACAGAGCGCTGACAGGACCAGCTCGATCCCGGAGTTAGCCTTTAAGGTACAAACCTCTTCACTCAAAAGGCTATATCTTTGTTCAGAAGCGGTATCATGAGCTGGTTACAAAATTTAAAAACCTCAAATTGTTTTCTTTCTAAAAGTTTTTAACATATGCAAATGTTCAATTCTTCAAAAAATCGTCCCGTTGTTCCGTTTTTTGTGCACACGCGAGTTTTCGACATTCATAACTTTCTTCATAATCAACTTTTTGCAGATGTCTAAGGCTAATTAGAAACTAGAAGATTAAGCCTTTGAAAAAATATTCAAATTTTCTGAACGACCACTCTTTCAAAGACCAACCCGTTGTACCGTTGCTTTTTTCAAGTCATTCTTCTGAAACGCAAATTTTCTACCTTCAAATGAAAAAATATTTCTTCAGTGTCGGTAGATTGAAAAATGGTGAAAAACATGGAAATTGACACAATCACAATCATTGACACAATGTACTTCATAGAATACTTTAGATTATCTTAAAAGGAAAACTTTCTCCTGTCAGAAGTTTTTATCAGGACGCTAACGCTTAATCCGCCGAATTTGGTGCACTTTCCTCTACTTCGGTTGGTCTGAAAGCATGAGAGTTCCTCGGGAAGAATTTTTCCGCTCGTGCTCACTGATACATACATTGCATATTTCAGCGAAAAGATCTCTCTCGGGAATGCGCCATCCAGTTGTCTGTGGTGCGCAGTCGCAATGGTGATTAAAGCCTGCTCTCCTTTGCCACTTAGCCATGCCTTGGCCCTTCAAATTTTGTGATTGGTACTTGAGGTTACGACCCCTCCTCTTCCATTGGCCAAACACGACCCCTCGTTGTTCTTTGCGCAACGGGCGGTTGACCCTGTTCGGGAGGCCTCACTCTGAGCGGAGTGCCTGGAAAGCTTGTCAGTACTAATTCTGCGAGAAGCAAACTCCAACTACACAATGACCTTCAGGGAAATTCGCCCTCCTCTCAATAAGAATCCTAGAGTTGATTATTGGACGCTTGTGGATAATATGGAATGAAACCGCCGGAAACCCTTGATGTAGGGGCTTCCTTTTGTGAGCGGAGTTGCCGCAGAAAACACACTGCGCGTCGAACAGAAAGGGAGCACAGCCGTCATGAGACTCAGGCACCCCGTCGTCAAACCATTGGTGCAGTAACAGAAGCCGCTCTCATGTGTGGTCGTGATAAAAATCGCCACCCTAGCCTTCTTATCAGGTACTTTTAGATTACGAAAAGCACCGCCTCTTAAGTCTGGTGGATCTGGATAAGTCGGGGGCAATCGCTTCACCTGACTACATCGTAGAATGTACCTTTGAGCAATGTCGTCATTGGGAGATCTTACCAATATTGTTTATTTTGGTACTTCCGTCGCGAGTTTGGGATCGGTAGAACTCATGCTCCACCTAACAGTCTCATGGCACGAATTGAAAAGGCGACAGAGTAACCCGAGGATCTCAAGACGAGGAGCTTAGGAAAGTCAGTAATGATTATAGTGTCACTGCATTAAAGTTGGGTCCCCGAAGTTGCGTTCAGCAGCGGCTGTAAAATCTACGACGGTTTTTTTTTCTTCTGGAGAATGCAAATGTTTTCGAAGACGGAGTGAAACCTGTTTAAACTTTTTTTCCGGCCAAAGTGTCGAATGCATGATTTTTCTGACGCATTTGGTCTTCAACCTTCTGTTTTTGCGTTATTTTGTCTGGTTCAAATTTGTCAGAGGAGCCATCCTGTAAACAGGATTTTGAGTAACGCTAGCCTCATAAATTCTAGAATCTTCAATTCAATCTTCAATCTTCAAATCAAAGAAGACTTCGATAAATTTCTTTGTTGATCCTACAAATTTAGATTGTTCTGACTTTTCTGTATTTCTATTCTGAAAAGCAATTAATTCAGTCATTCCGTTGAATTTGAACATGTCTCAATGGAATGACTGAATGAAAAGAGGTGGTGAAATTTTAGAATCCTAGGAATAAAAAAAAATCAATAGCTCACAATGCTAGATAGTAGGTGGGTCTCATCCAGTAAGGGGGGCATAGCGATCTAGAGCATTTCAAACCATGGAAAGCACATTATTTTATTGTAGACGTTCAGGACTAAGCCCTAGAAGGGAAGGAGCCCCCGGGTCCGTGAGCAATCTTGGTTTTCCCCGGGGGACTTCCTCCCCCTCCTAGGCTTAGTCCTGACCTGCTGACTAGGTGAATATTACTTTTCGTAGACGTTAATGTCATCTAGTACAAGAATACATACATTACACAAAACACCTGAAGAAATAACATAGGAAAAAAGCTGATAGCAGCTCGTAACTTTAAAGGACTCCTTGAGCCAAATTGGCATTAGAGCAGACCGTGCACCGCAATGCCCCCTCTTACCGGATGAGACCCTAAAAGGCAAAGATAATGATTAAGCCCTGTCAGATTCGTCTACATATATTCGGAGCTAACCTCCCTTTCAAAAAGCGAGAAAGTGTCGGGTGCAGACCAAACACCACAACTGACGACGGCCTCCAAGTAAATCTGGTTAGAAGTTGTTCGTGATAGCTGATTTCTGGTAAATGATAGTTGTAATTAGTGACAACTGATAGAATACAACTGCAACAGGCTAATCATTTCATTGGCAGAAAACATTAACATTTTGTGAAGGCCGTCGTCACTTGTGGTGCATGGTCTGCACCCGACACTTTCTCGCTTTTTGAAAGGGAGGGTGTGGCTGAGGGTGTGGCTTGGTCATAACAATGACGTTTCGTATCCAATTATGGAAATTCGGAAGCTCATATGTCCTTTGAAAAGCGCCTTACCTGGCAGGTTATCCAGGTAGCGGTTTTCACTCAAAGTTTTCGACTCAGACGAATGGCAAGGAAAAAAGAAATGATTTGATCGTCTCATCAACACCCTTATGACGTAATCGCTAAATGTTCTAATTGTAAGTAGCAAAATTTTCATTCGGGAAAGAGAAATGGAGCTTATCACCGTTCTTCTTGCCAATAAGCAGAAGAATACAAGCTACAAAAGTATCGTGATCGACGGAGCAATTTTGGTTGATTCCCTTCCCAAACATCTCTTTACCTTCTATGAGTGTTCCTACACGCACATTCAGGTTAGGACGACAAACAGTTTCAAAAAGCGCAGTGGGTAGGTATCAGGGTCGACCGTCGCCTTAATCCCCGCGGTGAGGTCGTGTTTCACAACGAGGCTTGCAGCTGAAATTGGGACGATCAAAATTCGAGTGATCTAAATGCAGATTGGATGCGCCAGGTCATGGTTCCTGCGTGAGGGCACGCAATGATTTTCTCCGACGACGAGAGAGAGCATGCAAAGTAAAACTTTTCAAAACCGCATAATTCTCAACAGTAAGAATTTAGCAAAGATGCAGGCAGTTTTGATATTTGCGCAAATTGTGCTTTCAGAACACTGCCAAAATGCAGTGCCTCGCTCCAGTAACGTGGTCCCACATTTTTTGGAGCATCCTTATCAAGCCTCGCCCTCACTGCCAAGCATCACAAATTTATTCTCGTGTCGCTTCTGATGACGCTGGAACACTATAAGAATCTCCCTGGGCTTGACCATGCAACGTCACTTTTATGAGAATAGTTGTGAGATGTCAGAGAGCATGCTAAAGTAGCAACATCCCTCACCTCGAACCCAAAACGGTACAAAGTCCCGAATTAATGGACACATTCTCTAAAATTTCAATGGATGATGACATTACTTTTTAAGGAGTGATGAATTTCTGACGGAACTGAAACTACCATCCTTACCAGTGGTGTCGAAAAGTTCTTTACTGGGATTGCGGTAACAAACTAGTTGCAGAATTCAAAAAAAAAACGTGAAATGACGTGCACAACGGCGCTATAGGCGGTACACTCTAGTGTGGCAGATGGAAGTGGTCTTTGTCGACGGCGATCGACCTGCTCATCGTGGTCACTCCAGTCTCACTCTGACGTTCGATTCTCCCAATAGACCACTTCCAGTGACGGTGCTACAGCGCACCGTCTTGAACGTAGGTCAGCGGAGCGACGACTTAAGCCAAAGGTTAGGTTCAAGCATAGCATTAAGCTTACACAAAGGCTTCTGCTCTAAGGGAAGGCCATTTATGTGGTATCTATCTATGGAATAT
>MU872751.1:0-13187 GCA_036418205.1 Ostertagia ostertagi | reverse complement strand
GTAAGACTGGAATAAGGGGCTATTTTCGTCTTTTGTACAGCAATAAACTGTAGAAGGAAGGAAAGTTTATCATGAACCAACTGTTACTTTGAAGAGATTTTCCAAAAATGAATTTCCAACAGACTTTCTTTACTGTTACAGAGTAACATTTTCAAAGGGAATGTTCACAAGCCTTTTATTTTATAGGTCATGGAAATTGTCAATAACAGCGAAAAGACAGTTTTGATCTCGTTAGGGTGACACATGGATGGAAAGTCTTCAGATTAGCACAGTATTCAAACGTCAAATGATTTGGAAGTAACAAGAAATCCTGGCGGCGTTTGAAAACGAAATCGATGCCCAAAATAGGTAAGATAGGCCGCAGTTGCGGACCACGCGCGAAAGCCCGACTGGCAGCCGCGCTCAACCGGCGCAGAGGCCCGCCCATGGGTTCGAACGGCGCTGAAGAAACCGAGGCATCACGGATGATTCCAGTGAGTTAGGGTGGGGTACCCGAACAAGTGGATAGAGGTAGGGTGAGATGAATTGGGTGCAAGGGCAGGATGATAAATTAGTGCAACGTAAAGTTGGTTGGGAAATTAATTTGTGAGGGGATATTTGTTGGCAGAGAGTTACAGTGGAAGAAGTAGGTATTTTGAACACTTGGAGCTCATAGATTCAATAAGGTGGAGCTAAAATAAAGATGCTGTCACTGATCTGTCCTCAGATGGTGACACCTATGCGCGCGGTCGTGGAGCGGCAAGCAGGACGCATCAGGGCTCTATAGCCTTGTTGCGGATTTGAAACAATACAATGTCCGAAACTGTCACCTAAACGAGTCGGGTGGGGATTGGAATGAAGTTGCTGCCTGTAAGAGGCTGTCCTAAGATAGTAACATCTCTGCGTGCGAGTGCGGAGCGGCAGATAGTAGGCTTAAGTAGAGAGGATTTCACCCATCTTTCTCGTTACTCCTACGGGAGGGCTTATAAATGAATTGAACTGCCGAAACTGTCACCCACACCAAACAGGCATACCGAACCAAAAGGCATCCTGCTGGGAAATGTCCTTCCCTATCACAGCGGGAATACTTGAAAGGGTCTTTTTCGGCGCACATCAATGGGCGAGGGAAGAAGCGGTCGGAGGGGTTCTCAGCTGTGAACCAGACTTGAGTGGATGCTTTAGTTCAGGATTATGGGAGGTTCTTAGAGCGTCAAAAGCGGCGCATAACTGTTAATTACCACATTGTATCGCATAATCGTCATAAAGCAGCGAAATATAGCCCCGTCGCCGCCAATTTATTGCTCGCAAGAACTATAGTGGCTACTCAAACCCTGAGTGTTACACCCGGGTACAGTTGGTGTTATGGAATCACTGTCTTTAAATGTCCTTTTTGCACAGAACTGAAGGTACAGCAGTTTGGGGGGGAGTGTAGTAGAGGGCTGCGGTTAAGTTATTACGCGCATAGAGCGGGGGCCTAGATTGAGCCTCGAATTGTCCAACCAGGCCTTCATTTTCCCCGGGTCGCAATAGGTACCAGACTCGTCTGTGAGGATTAAATGTGGGTGAAATATAGCGGATGTTTCTATTTGTAACTGGTTGGTTTCTGTTCAGTTGTTGTGGCGCACCTACGAGTGCATAATAAATAAATTAAATAAATAAATAAATAAATAAATAAATAAATAAATAAATAAATTAAATAAGGTAAATAAATAAATAAATAAATAAATCCAAATGGATAAAAAGCCTGCAATTTCCCTAGAGTGGCCCTGAGGTTGTTCCTGCACTTAGGTTCATAACTCCATTCAAATGGGCTTCTACGATTCTGAATGGAAGTAGAATGTGTGGCTTATACCGAAAGATCTGTTTTACGTGACTTCATCAATTTTCATTTTAAAAAGTATTCATGGGAGTGGACAGGTTTTTTTTACCATGGATGGGAAAAAGACTTATAAGTTCATGAGGCTTAGAAAATTCAAATTTTGCCAGCTAGTGGATTACTGTAATTGGAGTTCTCGATAAGGGTCAAGTGACCACCGACTCTAAACAACCAGCAGCACAGCAGCTGGCCAATTCCATGACGAGCGAAAGCTCGTTTCTAATCCGAATTTTTGACGGGATTACAGTAGTTCCAACGAAAGGTTCGACTTCTGCCCTCCTTCTAAGGACACATGTCCCTTCTTTTTGAAATCGAAAAGGAGGTGATTGAAAGGACATAGGACGCAGAAAAGCAATCATAGAAAGAAAAATTGGGAATGTTATTTCAAGAATGCAACACGGTAGAACTCCCAGTTAATATTGTTCCCCAACAATGATGAATGATTCCTCAGAGGTCGATCCGTCGTGTATGCGCCATGCCTTTTTCTTTCATTCAAAACCAAAAGCTCATTTGAGTTCGTTTTTGGCCGCAGTTCGTCCATGCGAATGTTATCAAGAATGGTGAGTTATGGGCACAACTTTTCGTCACATGTAGAGAATATGGGTTCAATTAACCCCCCCCCCCCGGCCACGCTGTTTTTGCTATTAGATTTCCTGGATAACATTGAAGAAGGAATTCACGAAAATACGAAGGTCAAGAGGGTAAATATGATATTTGGGAGACAGGCGGCTTCTGAGGTGTACCGCACGCCTTGAAAGCGAACAAGATTTGACGCTATGGCGAGTTAGCATGCTCACTCTTGGCGGTGTTGGCGGGTTAACGCCCGACGCGACTTATCTAATGGTACTCGGCGCGGAAGTTGTAAGTGAGGGCGGAAGTGGTGTAGTGACAAGTGGCGCGCTTACCACGCGAGCGGTCCGGGGATCAAATCCTGGGTCGTGAGTCGCCCGGGCCAACCAAGCCTTCCATCCCTCCGGGGTCGGTTAATTGGTACCAGACTTGTCTGGGAGGATAAAAACACTGACTTGAACATCGGCTGGCCCCCGCAAGTCATTGTATAGGCCACATCGCATTCAAACGCCACTACGAATGTACAAATGGAAGTAGAATGCGTGCCGCATCCCAAAAAGGGATTGATCAACGGCAAATGCTTTATCCTTTATTTACGTGGCGAGTGATTAGATAGCAGAGAGAGCGTAGTGTTGAAGAGGGCACAGCGATGAGAGTCGCATCAATGCTCAAATCAACGGGCAAGGAAGGGGTCCCATTTCTCGGGTTTCTGGGCCGTTTCTCATGGTTTCTTCTTCTTCCAATCTTATTTCAAATGAGCTAACTTTTCATCGTAAATTCTGCCGTCAAATACGTTTTTACCCTACACAAAGGATTTATGGTTGACCATGAGGTGATCAAATCAGTGGGTTAGCATTGAAAAAAATTGCTACATCATGCAAAGGGAAGAAAGGTAGGACTCAGCAGGACTTCATTCCATGACGCGAGTGGCGCTTCTAGCCGGGGTACCACTGAAATCCCAATAGGAAAGGGTCCATGCACTTCAAATTGAATAATCTTGGAGGAGTCTTTGAGCAAACTTGAAGGTGGACGAATTTGGAGCGCTGCAAAATGCCGCTAGTACCTTATCCATGGCCCGTAGATCGAATCCGGGTCGTTCCTATACCCTTCAAGCCATTGTGTAGGGTAAGTACGCTTACACGCGAGGATGGATGGGTGGCAGTATCGGGTAAATGCATGGCTCATCCGAAAGGAGTCGATTTGCGCCAAGCGATTTTTTAAGATAGTGTGAGGTCACCATGACAATTTGTGATTCTTCTTCCTTTTATTGTCGGCCTTAAGCAGCACTATTTCTTTTGGCTGAGTGCCAAACAGAGGTTGGTTGACTATGACCTCAGAAAAAAAAGGACGTGATGATGAAAGAGGGATTCTAAGAGAGCGCTGAGTCAACCCAATGGTTGCACAACCAGCTATTTAGAGAGTGCAGAACCCGCGATAGCAAAAACCACTGAATGGAAGACAATTAAAGGGAAAGGTCATGAGCAAGGTGATCCCTAAAACGTCACACGATAGCTCCGACTACCGTTCGAATGAGACATCTTGGGAACCAGGATGTCCCATTCAAACGGGTAGTGGGGCCTATCGGAACGTGGTGTAAGATTAGCGGTGACGGATTGCTACATCACCCGCCCTCTATCATGCATGTTATCGGGTGAGGCGTTCTTGAAAAGAATGATGTTCGGGAAACTGAGAACCTTCTAGGAAAAACTATAGAAACACTGATAAAAAGTTGGTGACAACTGTTGCACGGGAAGAGTTCTGAAGAAGTCTAGCCAAATCATTGGCTTCTGACCTTCTTACCACCCTGAGCTCCCAGAACCCGATTTTCTCGGGATCAAGCCTTCGCAAACTTAACCCCTTTTTGAAACTTCAATTGAGATCCCTTTGGTATAATCATCACCCCAGAGACCGTAGGTAGCAGTACCCGACCTCTATTTGGGTTCCAAAACTGCATTGCTGGGAGCATCCCCGTCTTCTTGACCATGGGGAATGTGTAGAAAACAGAAAAACAGAGTTACCATGTAGTTACCGGAGTAGAGACACTACCGGGTACTGCTGCAAACGGTCTCAGGCGCTCAGACTCGGTTGGGAGGGATCACCCAGTCTGACCGAGGCTTAGTAGGTGGCCACTCATGTCAAAATTGGAACCAGAGTCCTGTTAGGATGGTGGGAGGGGGGCAGGAACGACATTGATGTTTCCGCGGTTTCAAGGCACCGAAACGATGTTGAATAACCCAGAGCAAAACACGTAGAAAGGACTCAAAAGAGTGTGGGGGCGTTCAAGAGGGTGTGGTTTATTGAGGCTCGCTCATCAAGAAATATGCACGGGCGAGTTGTGGCATGAAAATTCGATGCGCTGTAAAGGCCTTCCTGGTTAGAGTCACCCTGCTAGGAGGGGGGGGGGGCAGCGGAACATTGATGTCCGTGAGGCACCGAACGCTGTTGTTACCCAATGAACACGACTAGAGAGGACAAAGAGTGGGCTTTATTAGTCGCTCCAAAATACGCCACGCATCTGAAATAAACTCGAAAGCGTGGAGGTTTCTGACTCTCTAGGGTGGTCCTCTGACTATGTTCCCCAATTTGAGGGGCTGCATGTTTAACTGTAAACGGTTTGGGAAAGGCTAGAAGTTCTGAACTCAGTCAGAGAATGACACGTGGGAAGATCAGGTTGGCGATCGGATTTCAAGGACCTCTGACCGGCAGCTGATGCTGTCGAAAAAAAAATCGCCGCTCTGACAAGCACTCCCTAAAAATCCTCTCAAAAAGCTCAAAAAGTACCCAAACAGCACTTCTTTTTGAAAGTGATGGCAAAAATGAACAATAAAAAGGGTTAAAAATCAAACCACAAGGGGCGCTTAGGTTCCCAGATAGGTAAGTCCTGTCAAGGGATTGGACCCGGATCAGTGGAATCAAACCAAAGGGTGCATATCAGATCCATTTTACGGAGTAATAGTACATATGTTACATCAATAGCATTATTTTGGGCCATATTTTATTATTTGTCCCCTTATCATCTTTACCCTCTCCTTCCGAGAGCCAGGTACGCGTCGAGTGCAGACCACACACCACAAGTGACGACGGCCTCCAATCTGGTTACTAGTGTTCATAGTGATAGCTGATTAGTTGGTAAATGATAGTTGTAATTAGTGACAACTGATAGAATACAACTGCAACAGGCTAATCATTTCATTGGAAAACATTTACATTTTGTGGAGGCCGTCGTCACTTGTGGTGTGTGGTCTGCACTCGACGCGCTTCTGGTTTTCGGAAACAGAGTTTACTCTCTGATTTTCTTCTATGAATTGGCTATAATACTATACCTAGATTTTAAGGTTATCTAACACCTCAGTATAACCATAAATATTTATTGTTTATTTAGGAGTTCAAAATATATATTATTTTAATAAATATATAATATATTCAAATCAGGCAACATAAGATATGAAAATGCAAAAGTAGCCGAGGCAACCTTCTCCAGTTACTCACTCATGAAAAAGCTAGGTAACCCGATAAACCTAGGTTAATTAAGGTACAAGATGTAAAACGATCTACATGGTAAAAACGGTGGCGAAACACTGGTAATGATGACCAAACAAACCTAGAGATGTCCTGGGTAAGTAGAAATCTCTTGAGGTGCAATACAATGGCTCTAAATGCGTGGAGGAGATGGGGTCCTTTGGTCCTGCCGACCAATCACCGGTGGAACCATGCTTGAGGCAATTTTGGACCTGAGGTGAGAATGGGAACACTTAGAGAGCTCTA
Organism: Ostertagia ostertagi; assembly: GCA_036418205.1. Taxonomy (NCBI): domain Eukaryota; kingdom Metazoa; phylum Nematoda; class Chromadorea; order Rhabditida; family Trichostrongylidae; genus Ostertagia; species Ostertagia ostertagi. The sequence continues at coordinate 6,997 of MU872751.1, read as the reverse complement.
GGAAGCCGATGAGGTCAAGTGAGCCGGGAAACAAAAATGTTCTCCTTCTTCCTGATGAATGAGGAAATTCACTAATATCCAGGGTTTCTGACCCCAGGAACGTGCACTTTGTAAGCAGCGCCACTCCCCTCCATTCCAGTCCCCCCTTGTTCTTGGTTGAAGATTTAGTTCAATTGATGAGCTTTTGGGTAGCAATCGGACGTAACTTAAATATGCTCAACCTATACCGGTTTCAAAATTGAGGAGGAGTGAAATTGAAGGAGAAAGAGGAAATAAAACCGTGGCTAATTTTCCCCGGGGTACGAGCGATATCCTCCCATGTTTTGCGTGCGGGGCGACCCCAAATGGAAAATCTATTCGGCATATAGCAGCGGGAATGCTTGGACCTTCAACGCGACCGTTTCCCCTTTCACCAGTGTGAAAGTTCCCACGACGTATTATCGTCTCACTGGGCATTTACCATTTTTGGCCACTGTACGACGACTGGCTACGGGCCCAAGGTTTTTAGGGTACCTTTGTCTATTGTGCAAAACCGTGTTATCGACTATCGACTGTCTCGCTGACTAGGCAGTTTTACAGTCAACGAGACAATTACCCTTGAGAGGGGGCAAGTGACAAGATTAGTCTTGGTAGGTTGCTATATCGGAAAATGGCCCATAGCAATCCGAGGTGCGTGCAGGAAACATACGTGGTTCGCTAGTTTTGTGGAGATATTTATTTATTTATTTATTTATTTATTTATTTGGTGCACGCTTAGGTGCGCTACAAACAACTGCTAGATCAAAATAATTCAACAAAACGCTGTATGACGTAAGTAAATTATAATCAAAACAAAAGATAGGAAGATCTCCAGTATGTGTTGAGGAAAGAAAAAAAAGTGAACCCAAGTCGCTGCTCACTATACAGAAATTGGAAGAGAACAAAGGGCTGTCTGATTGTATAAATTAATTAACGACTGACTTAAGCAACTCATGATATTCTGTAAGTAAAGAGGTGGATATCATGATACAGTAATGCATGAATCACACCTTCGTACTTACAGAGGGACTCTTGTTTTTTTGTTAACTGAAGGTCAGGCTTTAAGCACTCCCAGGTTTGAGGGTCTAGGGATTTTACCAAGGGTCCTGCATCTTGTAAAGCCGTCAGGCTCGCAGTTGGGTTTTGATTTTTCATGTTTGGCGAATAATTCTGGAGTGTTGTACTGAGAGGGTTTCCTGTTCTATCTGTTCGGATGGGTTTGTTGAGAGATTCTTCTAATACCTTTTTGGAATATTAGTCTCGAAAACTCAGTGAAATTCCCCTCACTTCCCCTCCCCTACCAACAAGTCTTTTCCGCCACTGGGAAGCGTGGAAGGGATGCTTCTGGGAAAGTGACAGTTAGCCAACCGAAAACCTGAGTAACCGAAAAGGGAGATGTTGGCTGTCCCCTCCATACGTCCGGGTAGCAGAGTGTGCAACGACAGCTACCACTGAAGCTCAAGGCTATGCTCGATTTAGGTTACGGAGCTAAAGGCTCATGGCCTATTTGTTGGGCCTGAGCTTAGTCCTAGGCGATGCTTCGACCAGCAAATGAAGTGATGACTGAATTCTTAGGTGATGCGACCTGAGGCAGGAGAACTGAAACGACCCCAATAAAAATCGTCGATTTGCTCGTTATCCGGCGATCTGAAACAAGGAATGTGTGGCATTAGGTCCGGTTTTGCGGCGTCCGAAAGTGGGTCATACTAGGAAATTTTTCGGACGCCATGCTTGCCTGGGGGAAGAGTCTTGTGTGGGCATACATTTACACACACAGTGGATTGTGTGAGAGAACACAAAATTTTTTAACAAATCCATAAAACTTCTCTGAAATTGGCATAGCCTTCTAAGCTGATCCCAGCCAATGCGGCCCCTCTACCGAGCAAGTCAAATACGACCCCTGTCGCGGACTCCGTGGCGAATATGTGGTTGACTTTGGGGGGGGGCGTTAGACAGGCAATTTATAGGTTAATTTCACATAAAATAAAGTGTACTTTGAAGTGGCGGGGGAGGGAGAGGTGGTATAGTGGAAAGTGGCGCCACAATCCGCACGCGGTACGGAGGTGAACTCTTTGATTAGATCTCGTCCAGGCCAACCGATAAAGTCCCCCATCCCTCCAATACCGCATTCGAATGCCACTACGGTTTGGAATGAAAGTAGACTGCGTGGCGCATCCCAAAACGGAATTGATTGACGCCGACAAGCTTGTCCCTTACAATTTTTATAGTTTCTGAGATGGAAGCTGGTCTTGGAACTTAATGGACTCCTGCAGGGCAAGGGGTTCCTAGGGAGTCGAAACTTTTTTCACGAGTGGCTAATCTTGGAAGGATACTTGACCTCAGCATTTATCCCGATGCAGGTAAAAGGGTTGATGGTAAGCGCGTGTTTTTCTCAATTACCGAAAAGGAACGGATAAGGGTGGTAAAATAGGCGATTCGGGTTCAGTTGCTGGGACAGGAATCGGTCGACTGATTTTATTATCTTACCGTTAGCAATGCGATGTGCCTTGCATTCGAGTTTTTCTTAACACTCCAAAAAAGCGAACTGATAGCGGCGGCAAGATCAAGGCATAAGAAACATGTTTATCTTTCTGATAGAATCTTTACGACTCCTCTTAACATCGCCAATAAATTATAGTGTTGCCCCGAACCAACGATCTCTCATAAATCATTTAGAAGTCCGGAACACTTCAGAAAAATAGCTTGACAAAGGAACTAAATTCGTGAGATGAACTCAGGACAAATGTTCTACAAGGGAGTGTTCAAGGGATTGCAGTACCGAAAAATTTTACTGTCACAACGATAGCTTTAGCGCTATAAAACAGGGTCATCATCATTCAGCCCATTTTTGGGCTAATGGGATCACGTCTCTAAAACGGTTTCAGCAAGACTTCTGTGCCTCTCATTCTCTCATTTGCAAAAAATTCTATCATGCAGGCGCAAGTTCTCCTCCATCCTTTTTCGCGAAAATTCTATCACAAGGGGGTGGATGGAGGAACGAGGGGAGCGCGAGGATAGTGGAGCTACGGGTTTGCCAGAGCACTATGAACTCTGCGAAACCTATTCTATTCTTTCCAGCAAATCGTAATAAAAATCCATCTAAGCAACGGATCACAGTGTCGAGGGAGATGTCCTCTATAAGACCCCACCTTTGTCCAACCAGTCAAGGAAGCGGACGCCATAACATGACGGAATCAGTTCCTACTTCCTCTTTTTCCATTTCCACCCCAGAGTGCACTTGCGACTTTTCCACAAAGCTCATCTCTCGAGCAGGAGGGAGAAACTGGAAAATGAGAGGTGGGGGTGAGAGGAGGGTCGGGAGGGGGTGAGGGGAGGGGAATATAGGGAGTATTATTGCGGGCAAATTAGGGAAATTCATGATTTCTGAATCAATTTTTGAGTTCATGAAACTTTTCATAAAGATTCTGTCTCCCGAAAAAACCCCTGAGCAGTCCTAGATAGGACATTTTCCCATTACGCTTCAAAAGCATTCTTCCCGGCGCAGTTCCACTTCACGGGAGAGGCACCCTCATGTCTTTATGTCGGTGAATAACTGGACGCCGGTTCACCCTGGTAGAGCCCCTACAAAGTGCGAACTTTTCCTGGTTTTTAGGCACTGGTGAAAAAGGCAAGCATCACACAGCTGCAGAACTTCTCCATTGCGCTACTGAAGCACCGAGCCAGGAGAAAAAAAAACAAAAGGAAAATTAGAAAAATATAGAAAATGACGAAATGAAAAGGAAGAAATGACGACAACAGCGTATTGTGCTAACATTTTGCTGATACTGATACTGATACTTTATAATCAAATCGGCATTTAGTCTCTATTTAAAAATGGCCTGCTTTTTGTTGTCTTTTGTTTAGAGGCACGGTAAATATTTTTTGATCAATATAATTTTTATTTAGAGATTTGGAGAGGAAAATTTTCGGTAGTGGAAGGTTTAAATCGATTTGATCCCGTTGGTTGGCAGAAGTGGGCGGATCGAGCGGAGCACTCAGAAACACTCAATGATTCATGACGAAACTGTCAATCATCTGAGCAACCGAAAATCACCGCTCGCTTGGTCTTTGTCTCAACAATGAAACAACCGATGGGTGGCATAAGGTCCGGATTTCAGTAGCGCTGATCTGCGCTAGGTGTCTGTACCATTACTTGGAACAAGCCTCTTATGTACAAACATGGAATGGGCCTCTCTAGAAAGAAGGGATACTTTTGAGTAGGATTGTCAAGTCATAGCGCGGATTTCATAGCGCTAATTCCAATCCCCGTCTAACGGAACGCAAAGCACCGAAAAATCGCGCTGTAGAAAACGTACCTAATTGACTTACCTAGAAGACGAACTAAAACTTTTTGGAAACGAAAATCGTAGAAATAATGCAGCGAATATGAGTAATGAGACTAATTTACCACGTAAATATCCAAACAAAACAAACAAAGCAAGCAAAACAATCAAGAAGGGGGTTGTCCGAGTTGTGTGCAGAATCGGCTAGGGGTGTGATCGGGGTTACTAGTCCTGGTAAATCATCAAGGGATAAACAACAGGGTTTAGGTTAGGATCGCTGTACAGAATACTTAAATCTTGCACAGCCGTCGGCATCGCGCAAAAAATCCACTTTTGCTATGTTGGCTCCATACGTGCAAGGCAGCGTTTACGCTAATGCGGTTGGGGTCGAGAGTTTCAGCTTCTGATTTTGAGCGCTGGACGAGTTTAGCCGGTATAGCCCATGAACCCTCGCTCCGCATCTCTGCCCGCAAGCACTGTTAGCGCACATGGTATGTAAAGCGCCAGCGGAAGCAGCAGCCATTGAAAGCGGAACGAATTCCAATGATTGCCAAAGAAATATAGGTTTCTGTTTGGGTCTCAAATACGTCTCTTCTCCGCGAAAAGCCGCCAACATATCGTGTGGTAAGCATCTGCCTATCCTCTATGGTGGGCACATTTTCCTTTGCTGGGCAGTAAAAATGTCGCATTCGGTGTCTTTAAGTCCTGATGCTTTACTTACATATTCATATAGTATACAAATTATTGAATACACTATACAAAACAGTAGAGATAAACTTACGCGGGATTTGAGTATTCTGGGCAGCATTAGGCCGAAATTTTCAGTGTAAGGCAGGCTCCGAACGGGAACCATCGGATTTGAGGTCAAGGTTAGCCAGGCCTGACTCCACCCTTCCCTCTTTCCGAGTTTTTTGGAGGATCGGTAAAGCCTGAGATGAAGGTACGAGTACATGCGGCTTACATCGGCGGTAAATGCCTGACCAAATGACGGTCATTAATTGGTATGGCGGTTGTTCATTGCGGATTCGTTTGTGGGTTCCCGACAAAAAATGAGCCGCGGCGGCTTGATAAATGAGATCTTAAGGTCTAAGGACTGGAACGGTGCTGCTTCACCGGCTAAGAAACGTCAAAGGACATTCAGGTACAGTTTTTTTGAAAGGAGTCCTCAGAAAAGGGCGAAGTCCGGGAAAGGGTTAAAACTCATGAAACCCGCACAATGACTGAATGTTGAACTGGCGGACCACGAGAGGGTAAAACATCCGCGATTCAGAGCCCAAGGATTTTCGCATTGAGCCAGTTGGCTGCGGTCAATGAATGGCGATTCACTGGTGCCCAGGAGTTCATCGCCTGTATTGACAGATTCTTACAGGAGGTGTTTAGATCCCCCTCGACACCCTCAGGAAAGTCCGTGAAAAAAGGCTCAAATTTCGACATCCGGACAGCAGGATCAAATGTTCTCGTGGTTTGTGTCCTAGGAAGGGAGGAATTCACGACGGTTATGTGATTGCGAGCTGACCACTGAGTAATGGGAAACGATGGTGGTGTCTGAGTCGAGTCTCCGCCGCGCGGGAGTCATTAGCAGCCAGCTATGGGACAAAATTGTGGACAAATTGCTGGAAGAATGTGACTCTAACTGGGGTGTCGGGTGAAGAAACATGGAAATGGAAGAGTTCATTCTAATGGTGAGAGTAACAGGAGCAGAATCGGAATTTTGGCTGAATACGCCATGCACCGAAACTTTTCTGGAAATCGATTGATTTGACGTAGGTACATAATGGATCCATTCAAAATAATTATGAAGCATAATTGAAAAGGTAAAGGAGAAAACATTGGTTTTTGGAACACGCCACGTATTGACTTCCAGTCAGGACCCCATTGTCACCTAAATGCGATTTGACCTATACAATGACTGTGGGGTAGGCCGATGTGCAAGTCAGTTTATACTCCCAGATTGTACCTGGTATATATTTTGGGCTCTGAAAAGATGGGGCATTTCGATACGGTATTTGATAACCTGGAGCAGCCATGTGAAGTTGGACCAAATCCAAAATGTGGGCGGAAAGCATAGGGCCTTGTTTAGTCTCCTGGAGCGGTCCTCCTCCGCCTGGAGCGCCACATTTGTCTGCTTAGGCACTTGAATTCCTCCCATTCGTTCCCTCAATTCCCACCTTATTTGAATAGGCAGCTTACCGAGTCCACTGCCTTTAGGTCCCGATGCCCCTGCCTCAAATTGAGAAGTGGTTTCACAACCACCATCTGCGCCTATCAGGCCATAATGAGGCCAAATTTTTTAGCTGTTCTTATAAAGTTCTTTTGTATATCCTGCTTGAAAATAGGTCCGCATAATAGACGGCGCAATCTAGCCAGCGGCAGGTGGTATGGGACGTGGCTGCGAGTTTTCATCTGTGTGGCCATTCTGATAGCAAACTAAGCCGCTGTTGCTGATAAACCTCCAGGGGTGGGAATGGAGGTGGTAACACAAGGTTTACCCCACCTTTGCCCCAGGCCGATCTTATTTTTCATTTCTGTGCCAGGCTGCCTTAACCAGCTGTCGCTTACGCGCTACGTTACCGGAACACAAGGGCTTACCTTACCTTGTTATGAACACATAATGTAACCCACTCCCAAGTATCACTGGGAGGATCGGGTAAAGGTATACTGTCGCTGGGGTGGTAACCTCATATTTTATTACAAAT
>MU872750.1:0-12934 GCA_036418205.1 Ostertagia ostertagi | reverse complement strand
CATTTACCGTTGATCAATCCCTTTCTTGGGATGCGGCACGCATTCTACTTCCATTTGTACATTCGTAGTGGCGTTTGAATGCGATGTGGCCTATACAATGACTTGCGGGGGCCAGCCGATGTACAAGTCAGTGTTTTTATCCTCCCAGACAAGTCTGGGTGGCAGCGTGGCAAGTGGCGCGCTACCACGCGAGCGGTCCGGGGATCAAATCCTGGGTCGTGAGTCGCCCGGGCCAACCAAGCCTTCCATCCCTCCGGGGTCGGTTAATTGGTACCAGACTTGTCTGGGAGGATAAAAACACTGACTTGTACATCGGCTGGCCCCCGCAAGTCATTGTATAGGCCACATCGCATTCAAACGCCACTGCGAATGTACAAATGGAAGTAGAATGCGTGCCGCATCCCCAAAAAGGGATTGATCAACGGCAAATGCTTTATCCTTTATCCTTTATCCTTATGCTTCTGAGAGTTTCCAGATAAATTCGAATGCGTACACATCCCAAAAAGCTCGATAGTGCTAATCATTCCAGTTTTAATTTTTGCACACGCACACCTATACATCAGTAACAAGCGTACCCATTGACTTGAATGGTACCAACAGTAGGGGAAAATCTAATGGATAATCAATCAATAATAGCTGAACTTGTAGACAAAACACATGAGCAAAAAGTCACAAATAAACGCTAGTGAGCAGTTATGATAAAAACATCAATGGGCAAAGGGGCCTATTTATTTGGCTCTCAAGCTTTCCTTCACTTTACTGGCCGTTCATTGTTTTCTGCAAACTGACTAATCTTACCTTAATTTCTCATGGGCTGGTTTTTCATCGTGAACTCCGCCTAAAAATATACATCGCGCGAAAATTCACCAAGCGGCTCCGGGCCACCGGACGGCCGACTTTTGGAGCCAGTAACTGAATTTTCGCGCACGAGTCGTCAGCCCAAAATTAGAAAATTAATCGATATTCATTAAAAATAACGAACTAATGTATAAACAAGATAGGATTCGACGAGAATTAATAAAGGAGACTACTCAATAATTATATAAAAACATAGGGAGTGCTTGAATGAGTGGGATGCTTCCAGACCTTTGCACTTGTGCTACGTGAACCATCACTGATAGGCCGATAGAGAGGTTAAAAGAGAGGAATCCTCTAAGAGATGTCGTGCTAAATTCGAAACTGCGGTTGACCCCGGTCGAACGGCTGTCTATCTTGTGGAAAGAATCACTTACCACTTTGCTAACGTGATATCAGAACGGCGTTTACGAAACTGTCCACGAAACGCCACGAACGAACACCTACGAAAAACGCTGATTGGCGGTCTGTAATGACCGAGATTCACTGCATGGCACAAGGATGCAAAGTTCAGCGATAAGGCCATTAAATGGTATCATTCGTTCATGACAAAGCGTTTTTGGAATGGTAAGGATAAAGGATAAAGCATATTGCCGTTGATCTACCTCCGCCTCCTGTGATAAATAATCCTAGAAATTCGGGAAGAAAAACGTTTGTCGTTAAATGCTCATATGTCGCCATGACGATCACGACGACTCAGACGGAGAGATTCAGACGATCATTTCAGAATTGAATGACGTATGAGAAAGATGGAATAGCTATAAGACTGAAAGGTAAAGGGCTCTGGTAAAGAGAAAGAAATCAAGCGGTTGTGAGGCCGCAACAGCGGCGGCGGCCGGGAAGCAGCCACCCAGCCGTCGAGCGTTGTTGCCGGCCGAGGTGGCCCCAAACAGAAAGGACACCATGTCGATAGATGGCCGACAGGAATGTGAGTTCCCCTCAGTTCCCCGAAAAATTGTTTTCTGGAAGAGGTAACCGACTTCTAGTGGGAAGTTATCCTAAATCGAAAAGAACAGCCCAGGAAACCTCTCCTGCTATAAGGAATAGGTAACCTCCTCAGCTATCGACATGCCTCCGATGGTGAGAAAAAGGAGCTTCAGGATCAAAACTGGTACCTATAAATGCGTCTACTAACAATCGCGGAGTCACTGGTAAACAACAAACAAGGTGGTGTCGGGGCGGAGGCGAATCTGGTTCCAACTGGGTTTGTTCGTCGTTGACGAGACGTCAAAGAGGAGAGTTCCGACAGCTGAAAAACATTTCCAAGAGGCAATTATCGCGGCTACGCTCTAAGAATGAAGTCATTAAATAGCGAATCTAAGAAGCAATATGTTCTGTTACATCACCATCGTAATCCTTCACAACTTTGGCGAACTCCGAGAAACCTCATTTAAAATGAAGCCCCTCCCTTCTGAAAATCCGACGATAGCTATGAAAGGAGGAATAGCATTTACCCTCCAATGATAAGTTATTCGAACTACAAAAAAAAACGACAAAACTTCTGATTTAATGGCTGCGTGATGGCCGACAGCTGAAGTGACTGGGGTCATATAAAGGTCGCAGAATACGATACCCGATTCCTTCCTCGTCGGCCAATTGTGCAGGCAACAAAGCAAAACAAAACGACCACGAAATGAACTGCTACACAGCGCTGAAGGTAGACAGCTCCCAAGGCTGCGATGTCACACGCATAATCCATGGATCGCACCTCACTCAAGCCGATCAAGCTTTGCATTTATTCGGGATCGGCTCACTGGTCTGACCATGGCAGCAAGAAATCCAGACCCTGTATCAAGCAGATAGCTTCATAACTCGATGCGCAGATCAATTGCACTCTTCTATGCTTCTGAGGTGGCGGAAGTGGTGTAGTGGCAAGTAGCGCGCTTACCACGCGAGCGGTCCGGGGATCATCCCTCCGGGGTCGGTTAATTGGTACCAGACTTGTCTGGGAGGATAAAAACACTGACTTGTACATCGGCTGGCCCCCGCAAGTCATTGTATAGGCCACATCGCATTCAAACGCCACTACGAATGTACAAATGGAAGTAGAATGCGTGCCGCATCCCAAAAAGGGATTGATCAACGGCAAATGCTTTATCCTTATCCTTAATGCTTATTGTTCTGAATCTTTTCAGACCAAATCAGCCGAATGCGTACACATCCCAAAAAGCTCGATAGTGCCAATCATTCCAGTTTTAATTTTTTCCATACGAACACCTATGCATCAGTAACAAGCGTACCCATTGACTTGAATGGTACCAAACAGTAGGGGAAAATCTAATGGATAAATCAATAGCTGAACTTGTAGACAAACACATGAGCAAAAAGTCACAAATAAACGCTAGTGAGCAGTTATGATAAAAGCATCAACGGCAAAGGGGCCTATTTATTTGGCCTAAGACGTTCATTTACTGGCTTCCTGATTTTTCTCACACTGCCCTTACTCTACTTAACTTCTCAGGCTGTTTTTCATCGTGACTTCCGCAATATACATCCGCGATAATGTCACGCAACCGGGCTTCCGGGCCAGCCGCGACGCGCGACTTTTGGAGCGCAAGTAACCGATTTTCGGCACCACAGGATCGTCAGCCCAAAATTTGAGACACAATCAATGCGATTCCCATTAAATAGCGAACTAAATGTCATAACAAATAGGATTCGACGAGAATTAATAAAGGCACTACTCAATAATTATAAAAACATGGGGAGTGCTCTGAATGAGTGGATGCTTCCAGACCTTTGCACTTGTGCTACGTGAACCATCACTGATAGGCCGATAGAGGTTAAAAGAGAGGAATCCTCTAAGAGATGAGGGGTCGTGCTAAATTCGAAACTGCGGTTGACCCCGGTCGAACGGCTGTCTATCTTGTGGAAAGAATCACTTACCACTTTGCTAACGTGCAGTATCAGAACGGCGTTTACGAAACTGTCCACGAAACGCCACGAACGAACACCTACGAAAAACGCTGATTGGCGGTCTGTAATGACCGAGATTCACTGCATGGCACAAGGATGCAAAGTTCAGCGATAAGGCCATTAAATGGTATCATCGTTCAACAACGCGTTTTTGGACATGTAAGAGATGAAAGGCAAAGCAGTCTTACGCGTTGATCAATCCCTTTTGTGATGCGGCACGCATTCTACTTCCATTGTACATTCACAGTGGCGTTTGAATGCGATGTGGCCTATACAATGACTTGCGGGGGCCAGCCGATGTACAAGTCAGTGTTTTTTATCCTCCCAGACAAGTCTGGTACCAATTAACCGACCCCGGAGGGATGGAAGGCTTGGTTGGCCCGGGCGACTCACGACCCAGGATTTGATCCCCGGACCGCTCGCGTGGTAAGCGTGCCACTTGCCACTACACCACTTCCGCCCTTTTGGAATGGTACTATGAACAATAAATAAAGTAAAGTAAGTGGAGAACCCCCTAAAAAATCTACTGTTTGTGCTATCCACATCTACAGACATAGATTAGTGATATTCTGGTCCACGTAAACTGAAAGACTTTCTGAAATACACCCGCGACTTTGACTTCCCCTAAATTTGCAGTTTTGCGGAAAAACACTTCGATCATACATGCGATGAGCCTTAAAGTAGTGAAAATACTTCCAGGTGAGTGGTAGGCTGGCCTGATAAATTGTTACGGTAATTGAAAGAATGCGTGGTTGGACCTAACCACAAGGTAAAGGGCGCTACATTGGAAATTCATGGCCTGGTGCCGTAAAATCACGGTTAAATCAAGAAATCCCTTAACCCTATAGAGTCGATAATTCGCTTCACTGACGTATAATTCAATACGTATATATGATAACTAAATATATATAAGACTGAACGGGTCCTCAAATAATTGCACTGCTATAGACTTACCAATTGCGCCAGCCACTATACTTTCTAAATACTCAACTTTCCTGAGGGTATGATTTACACAGAATCGCTCACGAGCTCGCTAAGCCACACAAGACAAGCATCCACCCTGTCTGCCACGCTTCAAAGTAGTGAGAGCAGAGTTTTGACGATCAAAGCAAGACAAGCAGCGACGAGATGCTCCAAACAGATATAAGTATATGATCCCAAAATAAGTCTATATGCTGCTATAAGACACAAAAAGCGAAGCCTGCAGATATGAGAGCCGAGAGTCATATCTCGTGCAACAGTTCCAGTATGTGAGACAAATTTATGGCTAGAGACGCAATCCTTTTCGCACCTGCGCAAACTCCCCATTCGATCCCGCCCCCACACACGCGCGTCCACCCCACCGCGTGGAAGGCCAAAAAAAACATTGAAGCAATTCCCTCCCAGAAGACGCAATAGACAGCGAGATGTATAAGAGCGCCTTAAAAAGATAACTAATCCCAAATTCTCGCCCGAGTCTCTTGCCATGCCCGAAGATATCACTGTTCATACGAATCCTAACCTTAAAAAAGCCGCTGCACCTTTGTTCCACCTTGGACGCTTTGAAAAGGTGCCTCTCCCCCCATCTCCGCCAACCTCCCTCCTACCTAACCTTTCGTTCTCACAATATTCATATACACTTCACGTCTAGAGGTAAAATTCCACAGAGAAGGTAACGAAAAAGAGACACTAGTAAGTATATATGGCTTAGACTTTATAGATCCTAAACACCAGCTGGAAAAAGCAACGAGATCAATCACCACACAGAAAACGACAGAATAACCTAAAAAACTCGAAAGTCCCACTGACACAGAGCTATGCGCCCATCTAGGAAAATCCCCTCAGGATCAATGCTAACAACAACAAATCAGATCTCTATTCAGATATCGCAGCGAGGCTTCCTGAACACGTCATATGTCGATTAAATTATCATTATGCCGCGGAGGAAAGCCGAATGACGTTGCATAGTCAGTTGCATTACCGGATATATCAGATCGTCGCAACCGATAAACCGCAAACTTATCACACTTGCGATCCCGAACCTTACCCCGCTTAATTTGTGACGAAAAACCCAAACCTTGCTGAAAAGGATAAAACATCGAACTAAAAATTTCGATGGGCTCCGTAAGTCCATTCAAAAGACTGATGAGCAATCCATGCAATGCCATGCGACGCTGACACCGAATGCGAGATGCTTGGCGCATTCTCCAAAGGAAGCGATTTACCAACTCCAAATGCTTTCTTCTTTAATATGCTGTTTAGCATCTAAAAGTCTTAGCGGCTACTAAGTGCAATTACTTCTTGCCCAAATTCCATTATGCCGACCAAAAATAGTTTTAATCTGCGAGGAACAATACCAACGAAGATGTAAACGCCAAGAAACAGACTAATGTTGAAACGAGACCAAAGTGAGTTATGAAGTCAGGATCCTCATTGTCTGACAACACAATGTGGCCTGGACTCGTCAGAGTCCAAGAAAAGCACCACCGCTCGACGTAGAGTTCTCCAGATCCTCCCAACGTTCACGATAATTAACGACAAGGACGCCTTTTTTGTGAACACATTACTCATAACTAAAGATGGGCAGCCCCGTGTCACCAAAAGTCGAGTACACAACGCGTGACAATGTAAGGGGTGTACGATATATAAGCAAACGACTGGCGTAAAGTGCAGGCTCTTCAACAGCAGCGAACGTCTAGAGCTCGACTTGAATTAATGAGCAGTTAGAGGGATAACCTTTTACATATAGTTCCCAACTGAAACTTTCGCCTTGTCCAATGTAAAGAAGCCACTAAACACTCCAAATGATAATTCGCAAAAGAGAAAATCTGAAATCAAGTTGCCCTAAAATCAGAGGTGATTAATACATTTCAAATATGACGAATTTTCAATCTGGAAAGCAGATTTGGAAGTTTTGTGAAGAGCTTTTTCTAATCAGTATTGAAATTACAAAAAGTTATAAGAAATAACAAATTTAGGTCAATTAACGAGGAAAATTCGAGATGAGCACGAGTTTTTACACTTTCCGAAGCAACAACTTGCTTCATTTTCGTCAAATTCGAAAAGTTAATATGGCAGACAAAACTAGAAGATTTTCTCTACCAAACCGTTGCTAAAGCAGCTCTATACGTCCAGTATTCAAAAAATGGCCACGTTGAGGATTTTTGCAAAATTAACGAGGAAAATTTGTGATGAGTGCGAGTTTTTTTACTTCCTAAAGCCATAACTCCGTTCAAACTCATCCAATCCGAAAAGTAAATACGCCATCATAAACTAGAAGATTTGCTCTATCAAATGCTTACTAGAACTGCTCCAAACGTCCAGTATTAAAAAAACGGCTACGTTGAGGATTTTCGCACGAGTACCGCCGAAAGGTACTTTTTCGCTACATTGGCACTATTTCAACGGCTGTATATCCTTTTAAGGGCGATTATGTACTAAAGTAAGAGCAGATTTGGAATCACTGCTTTTCTCTTTCTAAGAAAAGTGATTGATTAGCGTTTCTCAACTTTAAAGGTTACATGTTTATAAATTTAACCCTGAAGAGTCCGTTAACGCAATGTTGAATGGTGTACACCTCCCTGTAAATGCGCACGGACACTTTCAGAATTCTCTGAAATTGAATTTCCTGAAATGCAGAATCTTGTGTTCCTGAATTGAGTTGTCCAAGGAGCCGTAGTTCAAGCGCGCGCAACAACTAGACCCTTTCTCGGATGCGCCGTGTACCTCACATCCCTTCAGATTCGGGGTCTTACTTGAAAGATGAAATATCTCTTGGAAAGCGTGCGAAATTCAGATTTCTTAACTTGTGTGGTGATAAAACACTGAAGTAACTAAGAATTACCGGACGCCTCAGAATCACGAAAATTTTGTGTGGGTGAAATATCATTTTCATTGGAAATCCTCTGGCCTGGCATCGACTCATCCTTGATATTTGTCTTCCGACGGTGATGATCCCACTGCATCAAAATGGCTCGATCTCTTCCACCCAGCGGGCCAATACGACCCCCCCCCTGCGACGTGTCGAGGATTCCTCAACGCACGCTTGACCCCCTGCCAGACAGAGCGCACCCCTCCGTGAGAGTCCCTGCCCACCGCATAATAACAAGACTCGTAGTGGTGAATCGATTTTTCTCCACACATCAGAAAGGCTCGTGAAGTAAAAAGATGACTCTAAAACTCCAGAAATTCATATTCAATTGACCCCTTTTGCTGCATAGCGAGTGGCAACATATAGGCAATTTTACTTGTCACATATAAAAAGGTGACGCTTATATAAGTATGGCCGGGAGCGCCCGGCTACACGACATATGGGCCCTTAAGTCCGAATAGATACGATGGGAAAAAATCTACGAAGGCGGACAAACACACCAGATCAGCGTGCCGTCGACTCTGGCGAGCCATGGGATACATAAATTGAGTTCAGTCCTTGTGGGAGAGGGGAGGGGTGGGGACATTCCCGAGGCCACTTTTCAGCACTTATCGTTAGAACGAAGCTTTTATGTTAACGAGGGGGAAAGGCAAATTTCGTTGCTTATCTCCGCGATTATCAGCTACCAGAGTTTTGAATGACCGGTTAGTGGTCCGTAACACCGACAAGACTATAGGTAACTAGCATATTGACCTTATCGTACAAGTTACTAATTTTCAGCATGAATAACCAGAAAGTGATACATTTGGACACCCCAGCTTGAAAGGGACTTACTCTCTTTCCCGTTTCCTGCTGATATAGTTTTATCCACTCCAAGACAAGTTACTCTGCTGGGTTGAGACTGCTCAGCTCCACATCAGTCATGCTCTCTCGGGTCATACCGAATCTAGTGTATGAGCCGGTACATTGATTTAATAATTTAAGAGTAGTTTTAAGGCTTCGGGCGGTAAGAGAACTGAAATTTGACAAGGCCGAGATAAAGGTTTGACACCCTTATCCGGTTCGACTGAAGGAATTCGGACATCATCCCACTCTCCAAAAGCCTCATTCCAGCAGTTGTGCCAACGAAAATGGTTGAGCTCAGTCTCCCCTATTGAGGCTTAATTGGTAGCCTTGAACTGGAAGAAAAGAGTACCCACTCGCTTGCCAAAAGCGTATCATTAAAATGCGCCTCCCGCACGCGTGCCGTTAGTCCAGCCGATAGCGTCCATCGAAGAGCCTTAGCCGAATCCTTCCCCCAAGCTAGGGAAATCCAAAGCGTTCCTTCAAATTATATTTGTTGAAACGGACATACAGTTTGAGTATTGTTTTTTGTTTCTGAATTTTTCAGTGCATGTTTACTTTTACGCCACACACCATTACTTAAATGTAGCCCCTTTAGCGATGTCAGACTTTGCGAATCGCGCGATTCGCTAGCGTCTGCGCACGTCGCGGCCAGTGAATCACTCACTTGGCTGGTACCGCAACGCGACCGCGGACGCTAGCGAATCTCGCGAATCGCTAGCAGCGAATCGCGCGATTCGCAAGTCTGAACCACCGTCCTTATCAGTGCTGCTTCTGGGAAAAAAGAAAATTCTACAGGGTGCGCCAAAATTACGCGCTCAAATATCCACCGTTGTAAAAACGGTAAAACAACAGGTTGAGGACTAATTTTTCTACAACAGTTTATTTACATAACGCCAATACATAACGTAAGTTTAGATCTCGAAAAGCCCTCCTCGCGCTCGAACACAGGCCTTTAGACGTGAGGGGAAGGCGTCCACTGTGGCGCGCCACCGGGACATAGTCTTCTCTGATGAAAAGTTGTTCACATTGGAGTCAACCTTCAATCGTCAGAACGATAGGGTGCTCTTCTCAACAGCCTGAAGAATCCAACGAGGAAGGGAAATTCATGAGCGATCTATGCTTGCAGAGAAAATCATGGTTTGGGCAGCGATAACCTACGAAGCTAAGTCTCCACTGATTTTCATCGACGAGGATATTAAAATCAACACGGAAGTCTACTTAGAAAGCGTGCTGAAGAACACCTCGCTCCCCTGGACAAAATACCACTTCGGCTCCAGACCGTTCGTGTTCCAGCAAGACTCGGCACCAGCTCATAGATCGAAGATGACTCAGCAGTGGTGCAAAGACAACCTCCCAGGCTTTATCAGCGCTCAAGAATGGCCATCCAACAGTCCTGATTTGAATCCAATGGATTATTCTGTGTGGTCATTGTTGGAGAGCAAGGCCTGCTCTAAACAGCACAATTCGATCGATTCACTGAAGAGGGACCTGCTCAGAGCATGGGAAGAAATACCTTTGGAGTACCTCCGCGTCACAGTGGGCCGCCTTTCTCTCACTTCTAAAGCCTGTGCTCGAGCGCGAGGAAGGCTTTTCGAGATCTAAACTTACCTTATGTCTTGGCGTTATGTAAATAAACTGTTGTTGGAAAATTAGTTCTTAACCTATTGTTTTACCGTTTTTACAACGGTGGATATTTGAGCGCGTAATTTTGGCGCACCCATTGTAGAAGAGATATTCTCCCGCTCTACCGTTTGGGTAGGATAGCATGTACTGGCCCTGAAGAATGCAGAATCTCACTTGAAACTACATGTCATTTCAAGAAAACAATGAACAATTCGTCCTAAAGAAGAGCAAAAAAAATAAATTCATCCCCTATAAACTCCCACTAACCCCTGAAAATTTAAAGGATCTGCAGTTCAATTTAATATATGAGAAGAAAAAATAAAGCCAGTGAGTTTTGCTTATACGATCGATTGAGGCAGGACAGAACAGAAATATTGCCGAGCGGAACATTCGAGAATATAAAAAGTTTAACATGTGTTACCACGTTTAACATGTTTTCAAGCAATCAGCTGATTTTCTAATGTTCTGTCGTTTTAGACGGAAAATTCTTGGAAAGTTTCTTGGAAAAAGAAAAAACTGCCTCTAGGCCATGGTCGCACCACCGTGTCGAGAATAAATTCGTCTCAAGTCCCCGATTTTTCTCCTCCCCTCTTTCTTCCGACCTTTCTAATTAGTTTATAAATACTCATTTCTCGTCTCTCAGGTCAGCTATCAAACTTGCGTTCTAAGAAAGTTACACGGGATATTTCACATTTTTTTCCGTACCCACCTCCTGTAAGCAGGACAATAAATTTCCATATTATACACAGTGCTGTCTTATAGTACTATAATAATTCTACCATATATATAATAATATTTAATAAATTCGAAATATGATAATTCGATGAAATATCATTATTCTCACAGCAAAATAATAAATAAATAGGATAGGTTCCCTCTCATTTTTGTCCGGTGATATTTGGTTTTGCTGCATGAGGACCACGGGTAGTATCGTATTTCCAGTGAAGAACTTGCCCTGGAAAGTGCTAAGGTCTAAAAATCGGGAGGCTAATGTTGCCGAAAGCCTGAGAATTGCCGTTGGTTGTCAAGGGGAAATGAGGAAATGACGTGCGAGCACATTGCGCTGTGAATCGCGTTGACAGGCACCACGTCGGACGAATTTAGTCACCCGACACCTTCTCTTCTCACCCTCCGTGAAGAGGCATAGCCGAAAAATCTGTGGCTAGAACGAGAATGACGAGGAAAAGAAGAAGTCCCTTATTTGTCAAGCCGCGATGAATCACCCAACAATAGCATGGCACAAAGACGAAGAGGTGGCGGGGTTCGATCCCGCCTGGAGCGAAGAGTTCTGCCTGTAACCAATGATTCTTGTAATAATTAGATGACATGATGTTAGATGGCATTACTTTTCCTGGAGAAAAAGTTAAACCAACTAAAAAAATTACATGGATGAAATTGAAGTGTATTGTGATTTCATAACCAGATGAAGATTGTTATTGCTAGAGTAATTCCAAAACAGCTACGCTCTTGCGATGAAAAGCCCCGATAGCTGTGCAAAGTACATTACACGCTAGCTTTGAAAGTTTCCCTGTGCTAGCCAGGCTGGTAACACCGTGCTGTAAAGCAGTCATCAGTAGGGGCGTAATAGAGTTTTAGCGGATTCAATTACTGGCTTATTTTTCTGGTTTTTAGAAAAGGTCGTGGTGGCGAAAGTTGAGGGGTCATGAGGCTTTTAGAGCGTCTAGCGTATTTTTGCGAAAAATGGATGGAATGGGCAAAATTAGAGCTTGCCGTCCCTTAAGCTGTATTGACCCTCTGCCCCTCCCCTCGGCAGCCAGCAGGTTTGAAGGGAAACTGAGGGCTTGAGGAAGGAGTAAAAATCTGTTGATTGATCTCAGGTCCATTTCAGAAACCGCCACAGCCATTGGATGATGAGGGGGCGGTGAAGATGGTAAAGGGGTGGACCGTATTAGGGAACCATTCCATGGCCGGTTGCACTGGGATAATAAGCAAAGGCCATAAGATTCGAAATTGGTACCGCGCGACGGCTGACCTCGATCTTAACCATAAGAACTTTCTCCTCACTAAAGGGGCTTCAGAAACATGAATTGGCATGCAGCTGAACTTGCACCGATCCACAGATCAAACTCCGCCCTCATCTTCTCGCTATCCAATCCAATTACAATCTTTCAGATTCGAATGACCTTACTAGGAATGAAAACTGACATGACTGATCAGCTGCTAAGACAGGCATTCAAATACTTCTCAGGTTTCGAGTAGTTCCCAATCTTGTAACGCTTTCGGCGCTCACGTCGTACGGGGGACATTCAAGTGAGTGAGCCAACTACAGTACTTGGAATAAAGCCTTGAAGAGGCGGAGGGGATTCTGTTGGAAAAAGTTAGCAATTTTTGTTCTCCCTGGCGTTTCTCCTCCTCGCTCTTGGACTCGGTCCCAGTGTCACCTCATGGTGGTTTTCAAAGACCCTGTTTGAATGCTCCCCCCCCCCTTCAGACCATGAGCGGTGTAATACATTGATAGAGTGGTTGTGGGTAAATAAACTAATCGCTGACAGGACAAACCCAACGCCTGCAAAATTTGGCACAATCTTAGCCCCGTGGTTTGAGCTAGCACCTTTAATGTTTATGGGGAGAGCCTTCAGCGCGATTTTCGAACCTTTCCTTGTAGAAGCCATTCTTCTTATTTGCCTATCTATCCATCATATTGACACTGTTCCATTGTAGATTTTTGACGTGATGACACTATTGCATCAAAAAAGCCCCATTGCTGAACAAATACCAGTAATGTTACACATTTCCCCTCGCCAAATGTATTATGTCGACGATGGATGGTATAGAGAATCTTGTAGAACTAATCATAAATCATAATTATCAATTTATTCTGAA
>MU872749.1:4687-17539 GCA_036418205.1 Ostertagia ostertagi | reverse complement strand
TTTATTGAAATAAAAGTTGCAGATGTTTACAAGGCGAACTGCGGCCAAAAACAGCAGCTAACAAACAAAAACAAGTCAAAAGTTGCAGATATTCCGGATTTACATAGGTTCTCAAAAGTAAATATCTTCTGAAAACAAAATTCTTCCAGTTTGGCTTACGTCCGGCACTTGCGAAACGGGTCGACCCTGCTTTTGTTCACCCCTTCAATTTCTTAAATTTCAATGTTTTCCAATCTATTTTCTTTGTAGATCTCTTAAAGATCTTCCTCACACTCCGGATAGGTTTCACTCCCTTTTCCGAGGAAACACTCCTTATTCAACCATGTAGAATCCCTCCCTTTTCGCAGAGTCAGTGGGACATCCTTGAAGTCATTCACGTTTGCCCAACTTACCATGCATACTGATTCTATATAGGCATATCCTAATTGCAAGAGCTCATTGATGAACACTGTGTGGGACTTGAGAAATCACTGACTTGGGTGCACGTGCATTTAAATGCTTCAACGTTCAGTGCGGATGTGTGTCCGTTGGGTAAACAAAACGAATCGTTACTGTCGAGCACTTTGCCCTTATGATTTTCTTTGTGGGAAACTTCATACGATGTCGTTCCCCTAAATACCATTCGTACCGAACTTTTTTCGATATTTTTACTTTTTGCGGACATTGCGCAATCGAGCAATCATAATAGGACCTTGAATGGTCGCTAAAAATGGCAGTGAATGTGATTTTCAGTTCTTTCGTTGGACGTACGCTCAACTGCACATTACCTATCGTTCACTTTTTTGTTTCTTTACCAAGCACACCTGCCATTACTATTTCAGTCTTTCTTTTTCTATCTTTACCTTGACTCCAACTAGCTCGTCTATCGTTTATTTCCCTGCGTCACTTTCAGTCTTTGTTGCTTTGCTTCCACGTTCGGTTCGTTCCCACACTCCGAGCTCGTTATTGATGCGCAACTTTCATTCGTGACCTTATCGGCATGGACCACGAATTTTTGGCTTGCGGCTACATTCGATCAGTAACCAGCCAGGCGTCTGAAAAATGAAAGTCGTAAATATCATTTTTGATTCCATAGCTCCTTTACCTTCCCAATGGAACTTATGGTTAGTACCGTCTAGTTGACCCTGGGTAGAATGGCAGGTCGCGTTGGCTGAGCGGGTTCTAATTTTGAAGCAGTACCTCGAGATCAGCGTAGAGCGTCACCATCAGACAAATTTAGAAAATCGGGAAGGCCTCCTGTGGGATTTCCATACAACCCTCTCACCCCCTCCCTTCCCCACCCCAGTGATCGATGGTAACCATAGTACATAGCTGGAACTGACCATCTCAATCCTACCCACACTGTCGCAGCGAGGGAAGGCCAAGCATGGTCAGTATACCATATGCAGCAGGAAGGGGGAGATCTGGAAGTTAATTTCGGCCTTTTTCATAGGAGGAATTGTATAGCGAAATCCCAAGAAGAACTTCCTTTAACCCATTCGTGACAATGGCAGCCACCGGTGGCTGACAAAGATCTCACTTGTACAATGGTATCCACCGGTGGCTGCCGTGTTTCAAATGGAATTTGGAAAGTTTTCTTTCCTGAAAAGAATCTTCATACCCTCATTCATCTATGCCAGCCTTGGGCACGGGGAATCTCCATCCACTCAAATTTTATTGAAGAAAAATCTCCTGACTCTCCTGCTAATGCGCAAACCGGCGCGGTCGCGAATGGGTTAAAAAAAGCGATCCCTTCCTCTGTCACCATCATGGCATAAAATTTTTGAACCCTAGCAATGACCTGCCCAGAAAAATCGTTGATGCTTTTTCCCTCATTGGGATTCAGTCCCATGGACGGTTCGACCCAGTTGGGATGCGGCCCGTCCAGAAACCATGGCGATATGACGATACCTTTGGTCTGTCCGTTGCGTTTGAGGATCGGTCATGGTTGTACAGAAGGGCGATTCGCTTCTGACGTGCCTAATGTCACTTGGAGTCTTTCCAAAAAACTTTTGCAACTGTCTGGGTTGACGCATCCACGACAGCCCGTTCCTCGGCATTTTTTGAATGTTTTTTAAAGCAGTGCTACTTCTTCAATTGATTTCGTTACTAGTGGTAGAAAAAATATTTTCTGGATCCGATGGTGTAGACGAACTGCTTTATATTGTTGAAAAACTACTGCTTTATACTATTGAAAAACTACTAAGTAACTCCGAACAAAGCGCTGGTGTGAGAATTTCTAAGATTGCAAAACTACCTCATGGAAGTGGAGAATAAGATGTGTATTGCCGCCAGACTAATCCGTAAAACAGTAGCAGTGGTGAATCAGACTTATGATTAATGAAATCATTCGGCTTTCAGTGCTTCGTCATTGATGCATTCACGATTGTTAGCCCGAAGTGTGGGTAATGTGTCGATGGCGGCATCTGGAGCTGAAGGCGAAGTTACAGCAGCGTCACGATTACAGAATACCATCGACATGCTGAAGAAAGCCAGGTGAGTGGAAAACTGTTGACATTTTAATCTGATAGCGCAGATTGAAGAAAACTATTGGACGATATCCATGAATTACCACTATCTATTATTTTTATGTGGGACAGCGTGATTCAATATTGAATCACGCTGTCCCATAAGGCTCGCTTTTCGCTTTTCGAAGCTCCAAATGAAAAAAACCTGAAACGACTCTAGTTGTTTCGCATAGCGGAAGCATTTAGAAATGTGACGTAAACACACATATGCAGACACGTGTAGAAATATAAAAAATCTCAATGGAACTTGCGAAAAAAGGGATGGGCGTGATCCGATGAGTCCTTATGTGGCCTGTAAAGTGTGCTCTGACATCGGATCATCTTGTCATCTATGTGTTGACATGGCTTGGACGCGCTACCCTAGCGAACAAATCATTCGAAAGCAACTTTATCTGATGTTGAGTAGCTGCGTGACACCCATTACATATAGTTTACTTATTCATGGATGATTCCTGCATTAAGATCTCCAAGAGAATGACGTGGAGATTTTTCAAAAGCATGCATGAGTAATAGTTTTATTATCGATTTTCAGCAATCCCGACTTGACTCAATGCTCCCTTTACGACGATCCCGGAAGTCCATGTGGTGAAAAAATGCGACGACGTGGAGCTGTTCAGAAAAAGGTATATTATGGAGTGAATTGGTGGATTCTCAGTTACTTAGGCGTTGCTACATGTGGCTCAATTAGTGACAGGGTAAACTGCTCCTATTTCCAAGTCCCTGAAGTAAATCTCATAGTTCATCCAACCAATGCCCTTAGAATTCTTGAAGATGTTTTTATTGGCATTTCGGCAGGGATCCCTTTTTACCAGAATTGGAGGGTGTCTAAATTGGAGAAGCGCTCTGGAGATTGCTTCTTTGTGTTGGTGCGAATGGAAAAATTCCCGGCCGCGTCTAAGTTGGTAGGAATTTTTTAGATAACCCAAAACGGGTCGCTAATGAATAGACTTAGGGTTAAAAGGGGGGGGACCACCTAATAGAGTCAGCTACCAGCATAATTGTATCTCTCCATCCGCTGGCTCGAATTTGCTCAGCCTGGTCTTAGGATTTCTAGGGCACAGCATCGAAAGATACACTAGAGACGGCCTCAATACGTTGTCGCAGATGATTGAAAGGTTCCCATGTGGGAAATGTGTCGATTTAGGTTGAACGCTATCATCCTCGACATCGAACCGCCCGAAACCAAACCAGCGAGGAGAGTGACAGCAACGGCAGTGACGCAAGCCCTCTGAATCAGAGCTTGAATCGACGGCTACTGTCGTCTGGCAATAACAGGTATTCATTGTAGTTTGTTATTCCTTTATTCAATCAACTATTATTCGAAGATCTGAACCTTTATCAAAAAGGGAAAAGTGTCTAATAATTAATGTTGGTATCAGAGTGATACTACCAAGACAGTTTAGAAACTGATTTCTTGAAAGGTTCCGGTCTGGCTTACTCCCAATCTCGTGGCGTAATGAAAACCTGCTTCGGAAAACCTGTGTCCACCGACGAAATAAATCCCTAGTCTGCTTTTTGATAAGCTTGTGGCCATTACCGTCATGTTGTTAAGGCTCAATGGTGTGGCATTTTTCCCTCGCTCATGAGCAGTGAAACTTCGGTGTGTGACAAAGATAGGAATCGATTGATGGGCTGAAATCTATGTGTAGTGGAAGGTTCCGGGAAAATGTTTTGCCAATGAATTCGTTTCGTAACCGTTTGATAGCTTCTTACACCTCTAGAGCGTTCTAAAGCCCACTTCATCCTCCCAAGCTTTCTGTCTGTTTTGGGTCAGTTCGGGCGCAGAATATAAAATTACGTGTTAAATTTGTCCTGCGTAAGTTAACCCATTTATCTGGTTAAGAGGAAAATGTGTTCCCTAAAAATAGTTATTCTTTTCGATTCTCATGCGTTTAGGTCAGTCTCCGCGGTAGAGACATCAGGTCGGCTTGGTGGTATGGCTTCTAGACGACTGTTCGACCAACAACGATATGGTGCCGCTCCATCGTCCACCACTACGGCTTCTCCAAGGAGAACTCAAAACTATTTGGCACAAAAAATGGCTGGGTAAGAATTTGTTTTCGTTTTTTTTCACTTTTTTCTCCATTTAATTGAATTGAAAGAGGCGAGAAATCTTCATGAAGATCTCACTGCGATGCAGACTTACTGAAAGGATGAAGTCTTTTGAAGATCGCTATCTTGTGTTTCTTTCTCGCATTCCTACGCTGCTTGAGATTCCGACTGAACTGATTTTTGCAAGAGAATGCCTTTGTTCCGAGTCAAATGAACCAGACATCTTTTGTGAGAAAAACTTCCAGGGAAAAGGTGAATTAGTTTGGGCCCCACGATTTTGATGTGGTAATGTTGAGGAAAGTGAGGTGTTGTTCATTTAAACAAGCGGACAAAAATATTTGCCAGAATTCTGCCCCTCGCATTGTTTTTCGTCCTTGACCGATTCACTTCGAATTTTGAGGCGAGTTGCTTCGAATTTTGATGTCATGTAGCGGTTATGGGTGTCATGATTTCGGATATTGCTACTCTCTGAGAGCAGCTCTCAAAATCACAAATAAATGAAATGTTCCGCAAAAATGTTAGGTTATGAATAAAACTTTCGCCTTAGTCGGGATTCGAACCCGCACCTCTCGCTTACCGGGCAAGTGCCTTACAATGAGTGCTGATAAGCTATGGTAAATATACCATGGAAAGCTGAGTTACGCCAAAACGGTGCTCTGGTGCGTAGCTTGTAACGCACTTCAAAGGCATGAGTTCGGGATTGAATGATGCGTTATTTTGTTCAAAAATTAGGCAAGGGGTGCAATGAGGAACATTAGTGAGGAGAAAAAGCAAAAAGCACCATAGAAAACACTAAATTTCCCTTAGGAGGCCGGCCGTAGTACGACGGAGAGACACAGCGCTGCGAGGAGAGGAGAACGCGAGATAGTACATCGGACGAGCAGCCGCATGCCGTGGTTGGTGACGATGGCAGCACGGCAGCACAGAAGGCTTAACCCTACCGCCGTTGCTTCGCACTTTTAAGTCGCGCAGTATCGCCTCCCATGCACTTGGGGACCTCTCTTTCTCACTCTTGGAGGGACTGGATCTTGGTTCCTAATCCCGACTCGTGGCGACTCGTGACTTCAAGCGAGAGGTACCGGTTCGAGCCCCAAGTGGGGCGAAAGTTTTGTTCATAACCCAGTATTCTTGTGAAAAATTGCAACGCGAACTGCGGTGTTAAAACAGCGTAGCGAACAAAATGGGTTGAAAATTAATAAGTGAAATGTTCAGTTAATCCGGGCGAGAGTCCCATAGGCAGCGGAAAACCCTGTGATGCTTCTGTACTTGAAATGCCATTATATAAGTATGTAAGGCGGCTACTTTATCTGGCAGCACTTGCACCATTGCCCCAACATGGCAACCAAAAACGGTCTTGCGTGCACAAGGGTTTATCCAATATTTGGATGAAACATTTATTAAGTCGATGATGAGTCGATCCCGATTATTCAAATTAGCCGATTGTGTAACCACGAACGAATGTTTGGAGTATTTGAACAATTGACCGGCGATCAAACCTGTATTGTTTGCCGACATTCAAGATGGAAGTGTTGCTCAGTATCCACCCACATACCCTGAAATCAACCACTAGCATGAAGCTCAATTTCGCTTAGCATGCTTGACTTTACAAAATAACTTTGGTGCTATACAAGTAGGGTGGGCACGCCGCATTTTTTGAACAGAAATGTATGTAAGTGGGACTGCTGCCCGCTACTATACTGTCACGAGAATCGGGGAATTCGTGAGCCAGGGGGAGTGTAGCCAATCTAGGGGGTGGGGGGGGGCAGGCTTGACATGCGTGAAAAGCTGGGCGTGCCCACCCCACTTGTATAGAGTATGAACTTCTTGTGACCGTTCTGAAAATTCTGACGGAGTAGAGACCCATAGTCATTGGTCTTCATTAATCAGTTCATTGTCGCGATATAATCAGGTGAACTTCCAGGCAGGTTAACTAGTTGTAGAAAGAGACTGTGAACTGCACTCAATCCTTGATTGCTCTTTCCTGCCCCTCCCTCTTCTAATCTTTCAGATGTTTTCGTTGTTTTGCAATGGAGATCGCTGTCTCTTCGTGTTTCACGGGTTATCAGCAGTATTAGAGAGTTATCGAATGCGAAGATCTGCCAATCACGCCATGTCAGCGGACTAGTTTTTTCACCGTAATAGCTGCTCTGTGATAACCAACGAACGGCTGTTGACTATTGCGCTTCGATCGTTATTGCACAAGTGATAGTTTTTATTTCGATCATAAGCCACTATTTGGACCACCGTTAATGTTCTGAGTCCATCGTACCTGGTAGCGGTCTCCTCTTGTCCGGCATGTAGTGAAAACTACCGCGTCTATAGGCCATTTTTACTTCTGTAAAGATGGCCAAGGCAATAATATTGAAACTTGAGTGACAAACGTCTACCGTCCAAATGACAATTTGGCCCTGAAAGCTTGTATTTCCGCCGAATGTCTTGAAATTCTTCACTCTTCGTTCCTGTACCAAAGGTATTGATGAGAATTCCCAAGCAGTTCTCCGTTTTTACGCTTCGGCCATGGATTAACAAATTTGATGGAAGCTTCTTCTGAAAGGCGAAATGAGAGAGCAACATTTTGGCGTTATGTTAGCCGGGTGAGCACGCCGATTTTTGAGTAGAAGGAACTTCGGGTAAAATGGTATTGTTACCCACCACCTCTTTTTTCCTCAACGCTTAAGCCTAAGCATGTTATTTGGGTAATGTCAAAAATCCGCGTGCCCTTCCAAACTCCACAAAGCAGCCTCGCCATTTCTGTTTCCAAATCATTGGTCTTTACATCCCATTTCTGAATACGCTGCTGAGTTATGTGTCACCCAAATGCTTCGTGATCGCCCCATTGGGTAGGCGCCCATGGGATCATTGATTCTAGCCAGCCATGGACGTACGTGGATGCTAGCAGTGTTGCAATCTTCTTGAAATCCTTGCTAAGTAATGCAGGCAATTAGCCGGAGGCTTCTGCCTTTTTCTACTTGGTCAATGTTCTGCTTGATTTCTACCTTCTGCCGCTTTTGACAAACGTTTATTGTGCGCAAGCGAAGGTTCAATGCAAATATTTCAAATGCGATTTTGTTGCCCATGATCGGGTTTATGGCCATTGACTGTGTTGGCTCTCACGGACGATCGTGCCACCTTCTGCCTTTTTTGGTTCTGCAACGTTTATTGAGCAGACTATTTTAACTCCCACGGTTGATGTGAGCTAATAGCGTTGTCTGGGTTTGTGCGCTGCTCCTTTGATCAGTCTTGACTTTCTGCGAATGGAGTCCTTCTGGGATTTCTGACCTGTATTACTCTATAATTTGGATGGATCTTGGTGGTTCATTGCCACAGCAATGGTCTGATTTCTGTATCCTACAAAATAGTTGTGGTGCGCAAAGATTAGACCCATTTGATCAGGCCCTTACCAAATACGCTAGTTTTGTTAAAGGAATCTTGCGCGGAAAAATCATGATTCTATTTCAGCCATAAATCACTGGCTTGAGACTCATTATCCACGATAATAGTGAAAAGAACTGAAGTATTGCTTTCGTTTTGATTAGAAATTCGAAAACTCGAAAAGGCTGCTACGCGTTCGAATTGCCCACGGACGTCTTTCACGAATGCTGGCGACGGGGATGCTCAAACTTGGTTCTTGGAGTGCATTCACTAGAAGCTCTTTCTGGCCTTCTGCTTCGTTGCATTCACATCTTACTTACACTTCTACTCCATCCTATTCCATCGATCGATTTGTCTCCACTCTCCGAAATCGCGCGCTTTAACCCGATTCTCTCATTGCGTCGCCTGGTACGTAGCCGGCCAAACGCCGTCTTCTTTCCATGCCTCGCCTGGCTCTGCCTCCTGGTCCTTCGATGGTCCATAACGTGTAGTTTTTGTACGTTTGTTTCTCTTCAGAAACCGAATCTTCATGCGTGAAACTTTGTGTGCTATTTCCAGTGATCACAACTGACATATTCATGTTAGGAAAGAGTGCAAGAATTTTCCGCGCAAGATTCCTTTAAAGGCAGTGGCTACACATATTTGCCAGTGCATCAAAAGAGTGCTTATGCCTCAGTAAAGAGAGGCAAGGCTGCCAAGAAAAAGATGTTTTGCGTTTTCGCTCTGACTGGCGCTCTGCTGGCAACCTGGTTAGGTTATGGATCCAACTTAGCCCCGAATCCAAATTAGCCCTTCTTCTGGGTAATTTCGTAAATACTAATGATTTCATTTAATATCCACCGCATTTCATGCTAAACGGCCAATTTGTTCTTATCCTGTCGTGTTGTTTCTTTTATCAGCAGATACTAAACTAAAAACTATGGTTTGAGCCGTAAACTCGTCCAAAATCGACAATCATCATGAATGTTCACATTTCGTACTTTAGATAGTATCCTTCTATTTATAAAGCGCTAACTTTGTGTGTCGGTTTGTATGTCTGTATGTGTGTGTGTATGTATGTATGTATGTATGTATGTATGTATGTATGTATGTATGTGTGTCCGTCCGCAAAATGAAGTGAGTGAGAAGGAAGCTCATGGGATAAACAAACCGCTAACAAATCGGGTAGCTTACAGGATTTGAGATATCAATGTTTTGTAGCAGGATAGTTGTGATAACACTCTTAGGGCTATATAAACACCTGCTTAGCACACTTCCGTTCATTCCACATGGTGCTGCAGTGGCAGCTGGAGGGCAGTGGAGAGAGGAAGGGAGGATGAGGAAGGGAAGCGAAAAATCTACCGTCATATCATGATTGTGTCCCTTCTACTGTATGAAACACCATTGTGTTGCATACGCGTCACTTCCAGGAGGTGTTGGTGTCACAGGAGGAAGGGACCATAGCGGAGGATAGAAAGCTTGCGCAGGAAAGGAAGGTCCCGGCGGTTGACGGGGGACTAATCTGGTTAATATTCTAACTACGTAATTTGGCACTATTCTTTCATATTCGCGAAATCAAATTCGTTGCAATCGTTACCTTTAAGGCTTAAGACCGTAATTTAAAACTCACTTTTGGAATTTGCCCCTCTGAAAATGTTCTACGGAGGAGGAAATCTATGCTTCTGGAGAAATAGTACTTTTTATACTGGCCCATGTCGCTTTTACTTACACTTATGGGAAGCCTTTGCCAGAGGTCCTCTAACAGGAGGCTTTCAAAGTTGCTGCTTTGTAAATGTTGTGAAATGATGACATTTTCAGTGAAGATATGGTCGGTCCCGATCTTGGCAGTGATGATTCGCCGCGATCGTCGGTGAATTCGCATGAATGGGCTGCACTGCTGGAGGATGACGCCGCAAAGTCACACGTGAGTGGTTATATATTCCTCAATTTTTTGCCATCCCGCTTTCGTTAGGAAATTATGATGCTCGGAAGAACTCAAAAGGGCGATTTGTGACTACCACAGAAATCATTTTGGCCACATCGCTCAACACGAGTTCCGTCTTAAAGCTCTCATCACATTCTTTGTTGTACACGTATTAGCGCACATCTCCAATTACGCGAAACTTTTTCAGAACTTCTGCGTCACGCCCAGGATTGCTATGAAAAACTGCAAGTGTACGTGGACAAGGCTGTACAGGCTCGAATGATGGTAAGCGTTTGTTTGCCGTAATACTTTTCGTCTAGAAAATTCATTGGGTCAACAAAATCATGAGGGTCTCACTTTTGAATTCGATCGCAGGCCGTGGAAAGGACCTAAAGTGGACATAAAATTGATCAAAAAAGCGATGCAGTGCACATCATGCACGAAGTAGTAACGGAGTGTTTTCATAGTTGGTGATCGTACATGGCGAATGAGCGATCAGAAACGACCTGAAAACGTTTCTGTTAATATTCTATAAGTATTTTTCAATTTTTTAAATTATATTTTCAAATGTAAATTCTATTAAACTGAGTAATGTGATGAATTTAGGCAGTAAACGATGAATGACTAAAGGTAACACGCGCTTTCAAAAAGAGCCAGTTTCTCTGCCACTAATGAAGTTTAGCTGTGACGGGCTACGTGGGATGACGACCCTGCCGCAATTCAGCTAAATTTACTACTGTTATTTCGGGGCTTTTTTTTCGAAGTTGTGCTTCACGAGGTGAACCTGAATTATTTTGTAATTTGGCTCGATTTTTAGAACTCTTAAAATTCCAGGTGGACGAATCTTCGATGTCTGCGGAGCACAAGCGCATTGCGATGGCACAGATGGAGAAAATGACCCAGAAGATTGTGGAAAAGTTAATACCGGGAGCAAGGTCAGTACTGAATTTGAAGGAGGGAATATGAGTTCACGGCAGCTGAAAGATTTAGATAGCTGTGACAATTAGCGAAGGAGTTCGAAATGTGAAAATAAGGTTGGTCCAAATCGCAAGGAAACAAAGAGACTGATTCTTGTCAAACTCTCTAACATGCTTAAAGGAATCTTCCACGGACCATGGACCAGTGGGCGGGACCGGAAGTTTTTGTGACGAAATGCATGGTAGGTACGGATCCACGTGTCGAACGCACGAACGTGAACAGGATTCACTTCAAACCTTCCCATGAACGTGGATCCGTACCTACCATGCATTTCGTCGCAAAACCACTTCCGGTCCCGCCCACTGGTCCATGGTCCGTGGAAGATTCCTTTAATCATGGTTTTTGCTTTACAGAACACTCAAAACTATTCTTGAAATTCGCACTGTCCCCTACTTTAGTGAGGTCTCTTAGTTGGTCAGCTGCCTTAAACTTTCCGATACCCACCAAAATCCTTATATCTCAAATCTCGTCGGCGTCACAGGCCTTCCATTGAATCTTCCTAGATTCTCTTCTGCAAAAGTTTCGTCGTTCTTTATTGACTCAATATAATTTTTACACCCCCCCCCCCGCTTCTAGTTCTAATTCTGGTTTCGTGGCATCATCACGTCGCGTTCCCGCTCATTGACATTGCCGACCTACACTGTCCTTCTGTGAGCCGGTCACGAACGTAAAATAGCACACTCGTAGTCCACACCTGGCAATTGCAGAACGAAATATTGGTTTATGAAGCACATAGGTGATTAGTTTTAACGACCGTGTCCACGTGGTTGGCTTAATGTCACAGGATATTAATGGGAAATATGGCGACGGTCATGAGAAAATCGATATCGTGTATACTTCTCGATATTATTGATTGTCTGATGCCACGTCTGGATTACCAAGTCTGCATTTTACGGCTCATCTCGGTGCCAGAAACAAAGTGTACATCGTTGATTGAGCACGGGGTTGCTCAGCTTTGAGGTCCATTATTGATCGATTTTCAGGTCACCCAGTTCAATCGATGATGCCAATGGTAATGATTACACACCCATCAAAAGTCCACATATCTACAGCACTGTTAAGACTAGCTTTCGTCAGTAGTGTCTAGAAGTGTACCAAGCCAAGGAGTACTGCAGATGACATCTCGACATTCCACGACCGCTTTGTTTCACTTTTTCACATGTGTCCCACGTCCCCGTCCTGTAATCCCTGTCATGGATCTTGTTTATACATACACTAATTTAATCGATATTTGGCAATTTATTGCACCTTTATTGATGATTGATCGATTAGCAGCCATGATCATAGCGTGCGCGTGTTGCCTTACTATGAATGCTCATTTGCCTGTACACGTATATTTTTAATGTGCATATAATCGCAAAGTTTTATGTGACCCTTATCTCGCTTTCACATCGATCAATAATCCCTGTATGTCATGTGTTTGTGGTCGTCAATAATCCGAATTGATCACAATAGTTGTCTGTATTCGCTAACTAAGCTTGAATAATTTTTGAGCACTTTAGAATGTTTTCCTCTTTTCTTCCTGCATTTTTCGTTTCTAATTTTAGCATGCGGTTTTAACAGAGAATTTTTCATGTACAATAAATATTGATTATGCTTCTTGATTGGGATTGCTTCTTGGAACTCACAGTTGTATCGTCGACACCTTCGAGATATGTCTGAGGCTTGGAGCATGAAATGCTAAGGTACCACAAAAAATACAATCATGACGTCTCGGTAGCAGGGTATACCTGGGGTTATGCCTAAGTACATCAATGAATGAGTAGTGATCTGGTCTAAAAAAAGGGTAACTACTTTAGGTTGAGTAGCAGTTCACCGTAGGTTTTCTGGATTATTAGGAACACCCGCAAAATTGCGCCTGTCCCACGCGAGGAGAAAGCATAAATGCATGCTGTCGCGAATTGCGAGGATCGCTATGAGGGAATCCCCGGGCAGGGTCGGTCCTATCGTTGTTACTTTCTGAAAAATTTTTACGACCCCCCTCCCCCAAGGTGGATTTGATACGACCCCCTTTTCGACCCTCGACCACCATATTCCTCG
>MU872748.1:3709-16934 GCA_036418205.1 Ostertagia ostertagi | reverse complement strand
GCAGCAACACAACTGGTGCACGGTTTGCCATGGTGCCACAAAACGCGTCGCGATGAACTCGTCCATACGTCCGCCGTCTCGGCCACTGCCCGCCGTCTTGGCCAGCGATAATCAACGACAGCAGGTTGCCATTCCTCGTTTTCTTGACCGTTTTCTCTGCTTTTCGCCACTGGCGCACCACTGAGCACTCATGTGTCCCCCTTAACCCCTCCCCCCCACAATCTATCGTAATCGCTGCCTTTAAGAAGCAAACCTAATTGAATTATAGTCATGCTGCAACGCGCATTGCAAAAAGTAAATCGATTATATAAACTATAAGTTGTTGGATCGTTTTTAGGTATATCGATCGTCTGACGATCTGTTCTGACAGCGAGTTCTGCGTAGCAGGGCTGCTACAAATTACGCGCAAATATTTGTCAGATTCTTCAATTCTTGGGGTTTTCAGACTGGTTCCCATTGGAAACCATAACGATATTGGCCGTGATATAAGCACGTGAGAACGAATAATATTTCCCCACTTCCGTCTACCGTAATCCAATTTCATTTCAAGCGTGTGAAGAAACATAAAGAACGTGGACATGAGATTGATACGCGGAAAAATTAAGCACTATGGCAACATCGTAGAACACTTCGCAGCGGTTAGAAAACTGATGAGGGACTTTGCTGCAGACAGCTGGTATTCAGGGCTTTATTAGATCTTCTTAAGGTACCTTGGGGAGGTTCAGTGAAATCGATATTCTGAGGAGGACGAGTTAAGGACCCCCCTTGTTCAACGGCAGTACAAAAGCTTGTGCTTGTCGTATTAGGGGAATCATCTTATGCAATGAAGGGACGGAGAGGGGGGAGGAGGATGTGGTGCGACAGTTCCTTCCGTCAACCCAATTTTTGCAGGGGATTGGTTGGACCGCCGTTGTGCGTGAGCCATTTCGCTTCCGCTTGTTCCAGCAGGCGGGGGGGGGGGGGAAAGGGAGTAAAGGGGATGGATCGCTTTTTTCAAAACAGTTTAACACGTTGTGTTATTTGGGCACATGCTTGGAACCGTTCATTTTCGCTTAGTGGTTGCCGGGATGTTAAAATGGGGAAAACAGGGAAAAATGAGTGTTAAGTGCTGATCCTCAAGGGCTAGATTTGCAATCCTCTAAATTTCCACTTTGTGGAAGTTTTATGCTTATTCATATATACTATCTGTACTTCTTTTTTATGCTGGGACGAAAATCTCTAAATTAGCCAGTCATTATTATATTATTATTACTATTATTATAATTATTATTTTTATTAGTTTTATGTAGGCAAGAATAACAACTTACAACTGACATGCCGAGGCTGCAAGAAGAGAGGAGATTGAAATTTCATTATTATTATTATTATTATTATTCATTATTATGATTATCATTATTATTATTATTATTATTATTATTATTATTATTATTATTATTATTATTATTATTATTATTATTATTATTATTATTATTATTATTATTATTCAAAATTTATTATTACTTTGTTATTCATTAGTTATCCTTATTTTATTTTTCTGGGCGGAAGTGGTGTAGTGGCAAGTGGCGCGCTACCACGCGAGCGGTCCGGGGATCAAATCCTGGGTCGTGAGTCGCCCGGGCCAACCAAGCCTTCCATCCCTCCGGGGTCGGTTAATTGGTACCAGACTTGTCTGGGAGGATAAAAACACTGACTTGTACATCGGCTGGCCCCCGCAAGTCATTGTATAGGCCACATCGCATTCAAACGCCACTGCGAATGTACAAATGGAAGTAGAATGCGTGCCGCATCCCAAAAAGGGATTGATCAACGGCAAATGCTTTATCCTTTATCCTTATCCTTACATCATTTTATAATTAATTTCATTTCTTACAAAATTCCACAGAGAGCAATACTTTTTCAACAATCCTCATTTTATTTTTTTATTTGGTCTCACTGGTCCAACGTAGTGGTCCAGGAAGACTAATGACATGAGTGATTTCGTCGTTAAAAAACGAATCGAAAATGAACGTGTGGAAAATTTCACATCCACTACAATTACATTTCATTAGAGGAAAAACTCTTTTCTGACTGACTGAAAAGATGGGGAAAAGGAAGAAGCATTTCCATTTACAGTGACGTCATTTCTAAGCAGCGAAGCAAAACCTACACCACCATTGAAAGGGTCCGAAAGGTTTTTTCCCACCAAAATTTCTGGGATAAAATAAATATGCAATTAGAGAAAGCGATAGCCGGAAGTCGGACGGAAATCGGAAGGGTCACGCCTTAGACGACGCTTGTTCGAGTACCGTAAGCCTGTCCTTGAGGAGATTTGGACTTTGAATTTTAAGCTTACAACTATTCCTAATCAGAAGGGAATTAGTGGTTGCGATCGTGAAAAACAACGAATTAGGGTACGCATTTTGTAATGGGTTCAGTATCCCCATGTGCTCTGTGTGGTCTCCCAGACAGTCCATGAGGGGTGAGGGTTCTATCATGTCGTATGGGGAAACTGGAGAATCTAGAGCTAACATTTCAAAAAGAATCAATTATATCAATCAACGGCATTAATTATAATTATATTATTATATGTTATGTTAATTGTATTATTATATTATTATATGCAAACTGACTTAATATTTAGGTGTTATAAGAACATATTACAAGGTTCACTATCCCTATGTGCGCTAAATGACGCTGCAGACGGTCTATGGGTCATCTTATCTTATGGGGGGGGGGACAGAAGAAGTTCACATTTTAGAAATAATTAAAGGTCGTGCTGACGAGTGAGACGAAGAGGCTTGGTAGACGACGCCCCTGACGAACTGCTAATAAGAATACTTGTCTATGACCCATAATAAAGTGTTTGCGTGAGAACGAGGCGCAAAAAGTGGACAGATGTGCGCGTTGTGTGCGTCCGCGAATCCGATCAGTTCCTCATCACTGAGGGAGCAGAGTGATGAGTGACATGAGCAGTGTAAAATCTACCGCCACATGCAGCCATGGAACATGTATGAGTCGAGGAAAAAACCCTCCGCAACGAATGCTGCTTAACTTAACGTCCCGGCGGGTACAAAAAATTTTAAGCATCTATACACACAGCGATGAGCACAACAAGCTTTTGAATGGCTTATCGCCGCATTTCAGCCAGAAATTATGTATATCCTTAAGGGCTAGGGTCAGGCTCAGCCTCAGTGTAGAAGTCCTCCACGTATCGAAGTGCTAGGTCCGCCACGCAGGTAGTGTCACTTTCGCTCCTCTAAATGCGCTACTAAGACACTAGAGTTAAGGACTTTAAGACTTGGGTCCTCCTACGCCCAGAAGGATCCGTGCCCGCCCACCATTTGACATTCTTATCTGTGCTGTGATGTTCATATGCTGTGCTCTCTCAACTCGGACTCTCTTTTCCCTGTGTCGCTACTCCACCGTTATCTGCGTCGCTCTGTATTATTTCTTAGAATCTCACGCACTGAATACAAAGAACAGAGTCCATTTATATTTTTACAAGTTCTCGCGGTTTCTCATTCTGCGTCCAATTAGAACAAATTTATTTATTAGTGGTACACCACATCAATTCGATCCTGGCCCTTGCCTTCCAAGTCCGCAACCTCTAGAGAAGTTCTGTCGAAGTAAGGGTTCTCTTTGGGTGCTATTGATCGTGGAGGGATTGAAGTAGTCCCATAGTATTCAGAAGTCGTTTACGCGTGCTCGAAACGCGATAATAGCTCAGCTTCGACGCAAAAGGGCACATCTGTGATCCTCGTGGCCATTATGAATCAGTTCATTGCGAGACTAATCTTAATATGTTTCTCATAGGGGTAGGCACACTTCGGCATCAGCCTCTATAACGCGAGAGATTCGTGAGGTTAGAGACTATTGAAATAACGCACGGCTAATAAAGCATTGGAGCAAGCAAGTTCGTACAACCCGTCCAGCCCCGCCCCTTTCTTATTTCAAGTAGGAAGAGGGAGAATACTCATGTATGGCTGCTCGACAGATCTCTTTGCTTTTTTTATTTTTAATGAACTCGGCATCCACAACTCCCCTATCAAGCGCTGTGCCTCCAGAAAATTCGATATTGGAATAAGCTCCTACTACATAACCCATAACCTGAACAAGGCACCCAGAACGACACCCAAGCCTCACTTA
This sequence comes from Ostertagia ostertagi, assembly GCA_036418205.1. NCBI lineage: Eukaryota > Metazoa > Nematoda > Chromadorea > Rhabditida > Trichostrongylidae > Ostertagia > Ostertagia ostertagi. The sequence continues at coordinate 12,809 of MU872748.1, read as the reverse complement.
TTGCGAAAAACAGCCCGTTCTGCGTCATGTTGTCATGTTTCGTATCATGGACTCCTTACTAAAACTTACCTTACAAAACGGATGAGTAACGGAATGTAATGTGGACGTAATCAACGTACCCAGGAAAAAATAGCCGGGCAAGTTAATGATGTGGAATAAAAACGGAAAAATGTTTATATCGTAAGTTGTTAGCCTTTCATCTTAGATTCATGCATTTTATAATGAAGAAATTGTGCTCGTCGAGCACATCCGTACGTAATATTGCGTCGGAAACAAGGTGAACGCTCACTTTCAGACTAAGCCTCAGAGGAGACGAGGGACTAAGGGGGACGTGGAGATTTTTTATTTTCTCACGAGTTCGTCTCTCGGCGTAGGCTATGCCTTCCTACAGACTTCCCCTCCACCTACGGGCTGCTGCAAAAACTTAATTGTGATTAAGCTTGTAATCCTAACTGACATAACCCATAACCCACACGGAATAATTCAAACGACAAAAAATTCTTTGACACCGCTTCTAGCCGGGGCATGTCCAGTTCTTCTCATGGAGTCAGGTCAGCAGAGCTGCGCGACCATCAAAGCCAAGGTTAAGCTTGGGTTTAGGCTTAGGCTTAAGCTTAGGCTTATGCTTACACATTGGCTTATGCTTAAGCCTATGATTGGGCCTAGGCTTAGTCCTAAGCTTGCTTCGAGCAAATGAGTGGTGTCTCAATTTTAGGTGACCTGATCTGAGGAGAGAACTGCAACGCACCCATTCAGCTTTCTATGGGCCTAAACTTCTATCTTCATAGAACTTCAGCAACCTTGTGGATTTCTGGTGCTTTCCTGCTTTAATTAGATTTTTAAATGGAATATTCATTAATATTTCAGTATCAACTCATTATTAATTAATTCAATATTAATTTTATCCGCGACTAATTATAGTGTTCATTATATTTATTAACAAAATTTATAAATAATAAATGAATAAGAATATAAAGGGCAACTATCAAACCGTCAACCACGTCCAGGCCTTTGACGAGGAAAACCGGGTCAAACCGTCGTTCGATTGAAAGTTATACTTACAATTAACTTGAGAATCCGTTGATACCAGGTAAACACCGAAAGGCTTATTTATTTGTTTACCTATTTATTTATTCTTATTTTCTTATTATCGTCGATTATCAATATATATTTTTGGACAAAATCAAGCTACGGTAGAAATAATTACCAAGTCGTCTATTCAAAAAATATCATTAATTAGGAATAATTTGAGGTGCATCTATGAAACCTCGAGCCACGGTTACCCTTTTGATGGAGATATGGTAGGTAGCCGGCATGGTTGGCCTTTAGTAAGGATACGGTGTTCTTGACCAGGATATTTTAATTTGACCTTATTTTTTAACAAATATCACGGCATTCAAGCCTTATTGATATAGCATAACCTTTGGTGTAGCACTTACGAGAATGCTCATACAAAATCAGATTACCTGTCTTATACCGCAATAACATCATTTTATCGTCATTTTATACAACCAGTCTTAGCTCGCCACGCAACGCGCGAGGTGGTGCTGTAGTGCGGAAGCTGGGGACAGCTGGCCGGGGTAAATATTGGGTCACGTGGATTGAGAAACTAGCGGTAAAGGATGTGTGGAAGATGGTGTCACATTGATTCCAAGAGAGGGTACAATCGTGGCTTGAGAGTTGGAGGCGTAATGCGCGTGAGTCGAGCATGGGCGCGAAAGAAAAAGTTGCACGTGACGGCATCGGAGCTTCGGAGAAACATTTAGGCATTGGAGGTAAGTCGCGAGCTCGATATTTGCTAGGGTGTGATAGGAGATGTTCAATAGTGAGCGGAGCGCCAGGGCTCGTTGGATAGTAGACGATTGCGTTGTGTTATCACAAAGTGCATGCTGTGCGGAAGAACAGTGAGTAGCGCGAAGGATCCTGGCGAGGGCGTGACGCCGAGATGTGTTTGGGGCGGCGTTGTTTCGACTGCGCGTTAGCTGCCTTATCACGTCACTCACTCATCTCTTGCGGACGGACACACATTGACACGCAACATCACGATACATTACACACACCTACAGACAGACAAACGACACACAAGCGAGGTAGGGCGGCTTGTAAAAGAGGAGAGATTTGTGTTAGTTTATTGTCTAAGTAAAGTTTATTTGAGGATGGCAAGGGCGGATGGTGTGTCAACGGGTATGACGAGTGCAGGTTAGTGGGAAACCGGGAACGCTAAGAATAGGAGGTGGGGACCAATCACACGTAGATACCCGCTGAAAGACTGGACGCGCCACGTTCTCGGTCTCCCACTTGAAAGTCGCTGGGCTTGCGTGAGCGTCAATCATCCTTGAAATGGCTTTCTGGATCAGAACGGAGCTGTTTAGTACTGGGAAAAAGTGAAAAAAGCAGGAAGCGTACCCGGCGGGGCCGACCGGGGCGGGTGGGGGGGGGGGGGAGGGAAATTACTCCCATTGCTCATCAGTTGTGGATATTATCTCGAGTAACTGAAACTATTATGTGAAAGTTGATACGTTATTTTGTATTAGTAGATCAGATGAACGCTAATCGCTCAGACTTTGAATTGCAGCCCTCTTTGGTTCGTGAGTTAGACAGTGCTACGATGAAGAGACACTGGGTGACGAGGAGAGGGTGCAAGGTGAGAGAAGCGTGTCGAACGGGAGGAGCGCAGACACCGTGTTGGGCAAAACCACAGCCACTCACAGGAGAACACGTTGTAATGCACTTTCGAGTCACGGCAGTACTAACACGAACCCAATATATCCCATTCATGGAACTCTAACGAAAGCAATTAGGGATAGAATGAGGGTCTACGAGAGCTTAGGTAAGGGTCACCTTCCGCGTCACAAACGCAACCAATTCGAGATGCATATGGGAAATAATACTACCCAATAAAATATCACAAAGCAGAACAGGAAAGAGCATTTGGCGTTGGTCAACCTGTGTTCATGATGCGCCATGCCACCTACTTCCACCACGAACAGCAATCATACTTGTAAGCGATTTTACCTATCCTCAAGTCTCTGCATATAGTATGACCCGACAGCCGACATAAGACTTGGCAAAGCTTTATGAACCGACGCAAAGGTTTCGCGTGAGCGGAGTAAACCGTCGCGGAAAAATGATGTAGGCCTGCTTGGCCTGAGCGGACCAGCCGGGATTTGGACGAGTGCACCAGGACCGATTAAGCAGCTCTTACTTATCACTTATACTACCCTCACCACGATTTACCCGCTGGTCTCTAAGTTCGGAGTCTGGTCACGTCTTTTTCAGCTTTCTAGTCAATTCTGGAAAGGGGGCCTAGAGACCGAGAACCCAACGCTACCTCAACCTTGACATCTTTAGCTGACCCCATGCGCTTGTGGACCAGAAGAACGAAGTCCTTCCTTGGGTGGTTCAACCCACGCTCAAGGCAAGCAACCAGCAGATGCCAGGAACCACTTCCATGAAAATAGATTTCAAATTTGAAAACAAGGTCTGATCAATGGGAAAAAGCAGTAGTAGCAAATGGGGGTAGTCCGCCGCAATAAAACGTCAAAAGCAAAGCTAGACGGCCATTATTGCATCCATGGAGCTATGGGGAGTGTTTGACCTGACTGAGCTCAATTACATAGCGACAAGACTATGAAAACAACTTTTAGTAGATGGCTGAAAACGCTATTCCAAAAGCCTAGTCGACCATATGGTTCCTCATATCGAAAGAATGATTTTAAAAATAGTCAAAAAATAAAACTTTCTGAAGAAAGCAATTTTTGAGTGGGATCGAGCAGCTAAAAGCATTCATCCACAATGGCAGCTAACACAAAAAGAAGGGAAGAACAAAGTACTCGACGTCAATCAATCCCAGTGGAATGCGCCGTGCATCCGATTTTCTACCGGGAATCATGGAGGTATTTTTATGCACACTTGTGCCACAGTTCTTCTTCGATTGCCCAGCGACGGCATTCTGTGAGGAAAATAAGCTTTTGAGGAAAATTTAGTTGGTGGGGTGCCACTCCATTCTGCTCTACGGCTCTAGCGATACGGATCAAGATAAGGGCGTTGATAAGGAGGAGGGAAAGAGCTTTGATAACTTTCATTCGAAAAAAAAAACTTTCTTATAAGGACTAGTCAAATCAGCATGAATCGTGTAAAGAAACAATCTCGAGCCGAGAAGCGGATAGTTTTGTCTACGCCCAGAAGGGGGGGGGGGGGGGACACTGAAAATGTGCAAAAAAATGGTTTATATGTCGAAGAAGTAGGGTATTTCACCGATCCCTATCATTAAGCCACTTCAAATGAACGTGTTGTCGAAGTCTGATGCTTATTGCTAGAGATGCTCTTGTCGTTAGAGCTGCAGAGCAGAACGTAATGGCCCCTCGACTCCATTTTCACATTAGTGCCACTAGGAAATAAATGGTTTGGTGGGAAGTCTCACCCTTCGGCCTAAGGATCAGATCTTTGATCAAATCCTAGGCTTTAGCCTGAGGCTTAGGCTTAACACATGCCGGCCTATGCTTGAGCCTAAGATTGGGCCTAAGCTTAGCCCTAAGCTTGCTTCGAGCAAATGTTGGGGTCTTGATTTTAGGTAGCCTGATCTGAGAAGTAGAACTGCAACACACCCATTCAGCTTTCTATGAACTTAAACTTCTATCTTTATAGAACTTCAGCAACCTTTGTGATGCTTCCGCTTTAATTAGATTTTTAAATGGAATATTCATTAATATTTCAGTATCAACTCATTATTAATTAATTCAATATTAATTTTATCCGCGACTAATTATAGTGTTCATTATATTTATTAACAAAATTTATAAATAATAAATGAATAAGAATATAAAGGGCAACTATCGAACCGTCAACCACGTCCAGGCCTTTGACGAGGAAAACCGGGATCAAACCGTCGTTCGATTGAAAGTTATACTTACAATCAACTTGAGAATCCGTTTGATACCAGGTAAACACCGGCTTATTTATTTGTTTAGCTATTTATTTATTCTTATTTTCTTATTATCGTCGATTATCAATATATATTTTTGGACGAAATCAAGCTACGGATAGAAATAATTACCAAGTCGTCTATTCAAAAAATATCATTAATTAGGAATAATTTGAGGTGCATCTATGAAACCTCGAGCCACGGTTACCCTTTAATGGGATAGATATGGTAGGTAGCCGGCATGGTTGGCCTTTAGTAAGGATACGGTGTTCTTGACCAGGATATTTTAATTTGACCTTATTTTAACAAATATCACGGCATTCAAGCCTTATTGATATAGCATAACCTTTGGTGTAGCACTTACGAGAATGCTCATACAAAATCAGATTACCTGTCTTATACCGCAATAACATCATTTTACCGTAATTTTATTAGGAATTGTATAGATTACTTTCTGATAAAATTTGATTCTTTCCAGATAAGTGTATGGCGTGTCACTTTCATCCACTAGGAAATCCGGGGGAATGCTAAAAATAGCAGGCGGAAACCAGAGGGTGCCCGTGGATCCCCGCTGAAAGACTGGACGCGCCACGTTCTCGTCTCCCGCTTGGAATCGCTGGAGCTTGTGAGCTCCAACCAACACCTTGAAATGGCTTCTTGATTCAGAGCGGAGCTTTATTCCTTAATGTACTGGGAAAAAATGAAGAAATGGAAGCCATGGGAACATTCCTTATCGCCAGTTGTGAATATTTCACTCGAGAACGAAACTAGCGTTGGCAAAATGGAAAGTTCTTAGAAGGATAAAGAAAAGCTATCGCAAACATTCGAATTGAGCCTCTCCTTTTTGTCATGAGTTAGACAGTGCTACGGTGGAGAGACATTGGGTGATGAGGAGAGGGTGCAGGTCAGGTGAGTGGTAGAGAGCGTGATCGCAAGGAGAGGCATGCAGACACCGTGTTGGGCAAAACCGTAGCCACTAACAGAGAAGAAGTGGTAGTGCACTTTCGAGTCACGGCAGTACTGACACGAACCCAACTATCCCAGTCATGGAACTCTAGGCGAAAAGCATTAGGATAGATATGAGGATTACGAAATTTTGGAGAGGGGGACCTTGCGTCAACGCAACCGATTTCGAAATGCATATAAAAATACTACCCAATAAAATATCACAAAGCAGAACAGGAAAGAGCATTTGGCGTTGGTCAACCTGTTTTTGGGATGCGCCATGCCACCCACTTCCACCACGAACAGCAATCATACTTGTAAGCGATTTTACCTTCCTCAAGTCACTGCATATATTTATGCACTGACCAGCCGATGTAAGGATAAAAAGGATAAAGCATTTGCCGTTGATCAATCCCTTTTTGGGATGCGGCACGCATTCTACTTCCATTTGTACATTCGCAGTGGCGTTTGAATGCGATGTGGCCTATACAATGACTTGCGGGGGCCAGCCGATGTACAAGTCAGTGTTTTTATCCTCCCAGACAAGTCTGGTACCAATTAACCGACCCCGGAGGGATGGAAGGCTTGGTTGGCCCGGGCGACTCACGACCCAGGATTTGATCCCCGGACCGCTCGCGTGGTAAGCGTGCCACTTGCCACTACACCACTTCCGCCCCACCGATTATAACTTCGAAACTTATAAAACCGAGGGCGAAGTTCTGGTGGCGAGATAACCGTCTGAATGATCGTAAGCCGCTTGGTCTGAGCGGTCAACCGGGCCGGCTTTGACGAGTGCACACGCAATAAGCGACTCCACTTATCGCCTACACACTACCTCCAACCGGCGATTTATACCGACTGTCCCAATTCGGAGTCATGGGTCACACGCTTTTCAAGCTTTCCAACAATTTTAGGACAGCTTCCTAGAGACCCGAGAATCCAGGTACTCAACCTCGACATTATGATGACCCACGCGGGACCAGAAAAACGAAGTTTTTCCGGGTGGTTCAACCCACCGCTCAAGGCAAGCAACCAGCCAGATGCCAAGGAACCACTTCCATGAAAATAGATTTCAAATTTTGAAACGGTCTGATATGGGAAAAAGCAGTAGTAGCAAATGGGGGTAGTCCGCCGCAATATAAAACGTCAAAAGCAAAGCTAGACGGCCATTATTGCATCCATGGAGCTATGGGGAGTGTTTGACCTGACTGAGCTCAATTACATAGCGACAAGACTAGGAAAACAACTTTTAGTAGATGGCTGAAAACGCAAAAGCCTAGTTGACCACATGGTTCCTCATATCGCAAGAATGATTTTGAAAATAGTCAAAAAATAAAACTCTCGGAAGAAAGCAATTTTTGAGGCTAAAAGCCTAGTCCACTTCTAGGCAGCACTCTATGAAACGGCATGTGCTTTTTGAGCTACCAAAGCCAGTTGCATTCAGCCACTATGGCTGCTAACATGAAAAAGGAGAGGAAGAGCAAAGTTGTCGACATTAATCGATACAATTGAGATACGCCGTGCATCCGATTTTTACCAGAAACCTATGGTGATATTTTTAAGTGCATATGTGCCACACTTGTTCTTCGTTTCCCCAATAAAGACATTGTGTGAGGAAAATAGCATTTGATGAAAATTTAGCTGGAGAGTGCCACTCCATTCTCGCCTCCAAGGCTCCGGCGATAGATCAAGATAAAGGGGTTTATAAGAGCAGAAAGGCCTTGTAAACAGTCGTTCAAAAGACTTTGAAGGGGAGTAGCTGTAATAAGCAATGAATGGCCGCGAAGAAAGCGACCTTGAGCCGAAGAACGGATAGTTCTTGGCCTAACGCTCAGGAAGAGGGGAGGGGGGGGGCATTTGAAAATTTCAGAAAAGGGGGACAGTGTATCGAGGAAAGGAATCTCACCGATTCTTATCAATGAGACATTTCAAGTGAACGTGTTATTGAAGTGTTGATGTTTACTGCTAGAGATGCCCTGTTAAAAGAGCTGCAGAGCAGAGTGTAAAAGGCCCCCTCTAACTCCAATTTTCACACTAGTTCACTTGGAAAAGGATGGTTTGTTGGGAGTCTTACCTTCGCGCCAAGGATCAGATCTTGGATCGAATCCAGCCGATGCCACCAAAGCTCCCATCTCTGTGAGGTCACATAATTGATGCTAGACCCTGTCAGGTCGATTTGCTCACCGGTTGGCCTCCATAACTTAGAGTACAGGCCAGATTGCAACGAAATTCCACAAATCCTTCTAAACGGAAGTACAGGAGCACTTCAATCGTCAAAAAAGGGTAAGAGCACGTCGAACGCTTTACCACTCTTTCAATACCACCAAAATTTGGAATACATAACGACTTACACGGCTCAGGCATATCAAAACAGGACTTATTGCCACATCAAAATGCTTCCAGCGCGCTGGTTTATTGTCTATGTGATCTTGTCCACTCCACCATACACGTACACCAACAGGTAATCCTGTAGGTACAGAATGCACGCCTAAGCATGACTAAAATTCGATCCAAAGATAGGAGCAAGCATGATACGCTATATCTGCGCCCACAGCCCTACGCTGTCTTTGGTCAAGAGGTAAGCAAACCAGCCCTTTTGGCGTTTCGGCTGGGACCGTATGCTGAATGTTGGGGAGGGGATGGGGTCCCCAACGGTCGACGGTTTACTTCAACTCGGTTGGTACGATAGGAGAGTACTGACGCAAGTGGTGCAGCTGGTCCAGCAGCTCCGCCAGAAGGGCTGGTTTGCTCACCCCAGGACTAAGCCTTGGAGAGGGGACGGACCCGTCCTCTCTTTAAGGCTTAGTTCTGAGGTAAGCACCAAATTGTGGCGGTTCTAAGGACCGAGTTGAAGTGGTCCGTCCACCGTCGGGAGACTCCATCCCCTCCCCAACATTCAGCATACGGTCCCAGCCGAAGCGCCAAAAGGGCTGGTTTGCTTACGTCTTTGCGTCATATAAGGCTTGTATTAGAGTCCACGACCATCGCGCGATCCCCGCGAAACTGCAAAAATCGCAGTTGCCTCAATTGAATATTTGAAACACTGAATATAAAATAAAATACTGAATATAAAATAAGTATTATAGAATCATGATCAGCCATCATAAATAGACGCTTGTGAATTCTTTGGTCCGTCACGCCGACGAATCACAGAAGCTGGCTCTGGCACCAGTCTGAGGCATCAGCCATGTGGAGTGACCTCTATGGAGCTCTTGAGATGGCTAGAACTTC